>OU343217.1:40163298-40314352 GCA_910596185.1 Chrysanthemum makinoi
AAGTTACTATGCATGCTATTTCTCTGTAAAGTCGGATATCTTTCACTTTTGAGTCCTCATCCCGAAATCATAAGGAAGAAAGAATAGTAGCTTTGCTCGTTTTGACGGGACATCTAATCTTATTGGATATGTAAGTCTGATCCAAATCACTTTTTATTTATCTTTTACTTATGATAACTTCTTAGTTCATTCCTTCCAAAAGTTATAGAGATACAAAATGTGTTTGGCCATAACTTTCAAGGTAAAATAATCAAAATCAGACGATTAATTTCAATACGAGACTAAACCTATTGTTTGATCCCTAAAAAATAATCATATAATTCTAATCAGTTTCCTTCCATAGTTCCATCCGAACACTTAAAACTTATTGTGTGTTGTATCAAATTACAATGGTCAATAAGCAATCTCGCACACTGCTCATCGAAGCTTTGGCAACAGAGATTCAAATATAACAAGCATTAATTTTTTTATACATATACATAGATCATCAACATATGAGTTATGATGTATCTATAATGATCCAGGCATGGGAGCTATGGCAACGGGGAGATGCGTTGGAGTTAAAGGATCCAATGCTAGGAAGTAATTGTGATGTACAACAATTTTTAAGGACCGTTCATGTGGCATTTTTATGTGTCCAAGATAGCGCAACAGACAGACCAACAACATCAGCTATGATCTCCATGCTTCTTAACGACACCATATTCTTACCAACTCCGAAGACACCACCATCAGCCATGGTCAGAGCTCAGTCAATGTCAACTTCTGATGAAAGGAAGCCAAAACCAATAGATTTATCTATAAACAATATTAGCCTTACCGTCATGGATGGTCGATAGTGTATGAAAGGAGTTGCTTGTGTAATATAAATTATGCGTTGTGATGTATTCACTGTGATATAATCTCATACAAATATGAATGTAGCCATAGTTGTCGAATGTGTTTTACCCCTAGAGTGATTATATGGAATAACTTTGGGTTCATTACTTCATTTGGTCGGCTGTAGTTTGTTTCTCAAAAATCACTTTGCAAGATTCTGCAAACATGTCCTTGAAGTGGTACCTCACAATGATTTTCTTAATCCTGTCATAAAACATTGCATTTCTTGAGAGATGAATTGTACCTTGATTATCACAATTCACAACGATAAACCTTAGGTTTACTCCCAGCTTGATTAGTAGTCCTTTAAGCCAAATGTTCTCTTAAAAGCTTCATTAAGCACCATATACCCCGCCTTTGTAGTAGATAGTGCAACAACATGCTGTAGAGTTGCTTTCCAACTCACAACACAACCATGTACCATAAACACGTACCCGATTATCGACCTACCCTTGTCAGGGTCTTTAGCATAACTGCATCTACAAAACCATCAACATCCACGTGCTTTCCTTGATCTCTGTCATATACTAGACCCACATCAGCAGTGCCCTTTAGATACCTAGAAATCTACTTCACTGCTTTTTAGTGGTTCTTCACTGGATTCGCCAAGTACATACTCACAATGCTAACATCATATGCAATATCTGGTCTAGTACATACCATCAAGTACATTAAACTACCTACAATATTCACATACGAAACCTTACTCATTCTTTCCACATCCTAGTCACTCGACGGTTAAACCTTTAAACATACCTTGAGGTGTGTTCCCAATGGCACAAAGACCGACTTGCCATTATCCACTTTAAAGTTATTCAGAAATTTCTGCATGTATCTTGACTGAGACACCTTCAGGGTTCAGCTACTCTTATCCCTAAAATCTCCATACCAAGTATTCTTTTATATCAAACTCCTATCGCAGCAGCCCATTGGTGTGTTCGATCTCAAACTTGCTTTTACAAGCAATCAAAATATCATCTACATACAACAATAGAAATATGTACATACGTTGCGCAAACTCCTTGAAGTAAGCATGACTATCGTAGCTGATGCGAATGAACCCATTGTTGACAATATACACATCAAACCGTTTGTACCACTACCTTAGTGATTGCTTAAGACCGTAAAGAGATTTCTTCAACAAAAATACATTGTTTCGTGTTCCTTCTTCAAAACCAAGCATCTTCCTCATGTAAATGGTTTCTTCAAGATTACCCTACAAATATGCCGTTTTCACATCAAATTGTTCTAACTCGTAATATTTACAAGAAGCCAATGAGAGAATCACCCTAATAGATGTATGTCGAACCACAGGTGAAAATACCTCATTAAAGTCAATCCCTACTCGTTGTGTAAATCCCTGAGCTACCAGCCTTAATTTGTACTTTGGTTTTTAAACTCCTTTAATCCATTCTATAATCTTATACAGCCACTTGCAGCTTACCAGCTTCTGACCAGGTGGTCGGTCGACCAACTCCCAATTATCATTCTTCCTAAAAGAACTCATCTCTTCCTCCATAGCACAAATCCACTCATCATTTTCAAATGAATTAATCGCCTCCTCGAATTTGATTGGTTTATGGTATCTTCTTTCTCAACTATAGCACATGCATAAGTCTCCATATCATATTCTTCCCAAAACCAGATGGTCTAGATAACGATACGTTACCTTCATCCCTTTACCTTGCATGTATAGTAGTTGTTCTCTTAGCTCTATCACGCACCAGAACATAGTTGTCCAGATTCTGTTGTTGAGGCCCTTCATCATCTTGTTCCTCATCTTCATTCCTTGGGTTTCTCCAATATAAGGATCCACAATTGGTTCGACCCTACCTCCTTGAAGTTCCACCTCAAACTCAACTTCCTTCCCAGAATCTACAACACCAACACCCTTAAGAGTATCCTTATACATAAGGCTCTCATTAAACACCACATCTCTGCTTATGATTATCTTAATTTTAACATTATCTAACTGTTGGGAATTCATATAGATTAAACCATCAATACCACGAGTACGCAGCGGATGGATCTATATTTAATGTTATGAATTAAAACACATAAAACACATAATAAATACTAATCTCGAATCTATTGAAAAATAGATAAACACCGAGTCTTGATCTTGAAACCAAAGTGATTAAATTATCACCTCTAACAGATGCACACACTACACGTCAAACGAAGCACGTTAGGATGCTAGTGCTTGCTTCACGAGTACAAGAAAACACCACGTGTTCTTGTATTTATTTTAAACCCAATCGAATACTACAATATTGAACAAAATGGTTCTTTTCGTTTTTCACACACTGAGAATGGGGATGGACCCAGATTATATACTACAATAATCTTGCATGTAAATGTTGGAGTGGTTGCATGTAAATGTTGTCATATTTGTTTTTTTCCTTTTCTTTGCCGTACATGTTGGAGTGGTTGGACCAAAAGAAGAACAATAAAATCTATTCTATTTTATTGATACCATATGACAAAAAGGAAAGGACAAGCAAAATACAATCATATCCCTTCTTTTATTTTCTTTGTCGTGTGACGACCAAAAACAATCATTTCCATATGATTTTTGTCGTGTGACATTTTGATCGAACGAATAAAAAAAGAACACAAATCATATTCAAGTTTGTTATTGCGTGTATCTTTTATATATATATATATATATATATATATATATATATATATATATATATATATATATAACGTATATTAGTTAGTTATTGCGCCTAACGATAAACCAACAATCGTTAAATAATTATATCGAAACATATATTATATATTTAATAAATATAATAACATATATGTATTGAATATATAATAAACGTGTTCTTGTATACGCTGTGTGCTCTAATAGGCTCACGTACTTTCTAGCCGATAATTATTGATTTACGAAAGATAACCAACAAATTCCCACTTTGCATCATAACAATCAATAATGTATACTAACAATGCTAAGTGTCTAGCAACACCGCATTGCTCCCAGAAATACCTGAGTGTGATTTCATAAAACAACTAGGTAAATGGTTTACAATTTTAAATTATCCTTTTGTTTCATATTCTTGTTGAAATATGGATTTGGATTAAAATCATTCCATATTGTTCAACGATTGCTTTCGCTTTAGAAATTAATCAAGATTACCAAACGTAAAACAAGTATCATCTTGATTTACACTTTGGGCACCGACCATGCAAAACATCCGATTAATTCAAATGAGGGGCCCAATAGTATCATACTCCGTAAGACAAGTGGAGGAACAAATTCTATTTTTGACTACATGTGTCATTCATGCGCTTCAACCAACTTCTGATAATAGCCTTTATAACCACCTTGTTTAGGATAGCGTTTGACTATAGTCAAGAAGAAAGATCCACACATGCAAGACACGCTTGCATCTCAAGTCAGAGGACAAATAAAATAACCATTTGCAAGATATCACTTAATGACGCCGATCCATAAAGTGATGACTGTGAGGTTTGGGGAAATCCAATAACCATAGCATGTGGATAACATGTGAGTTTGGCGGACACATCCTTAGTATTCATATAATATAACCAATCTCTCACATTTGCCTTAATTCAACGATACTCCCATATCATTGACCGACAATGGACAATTTAAAGTAATAAATTACTTAAGGATTAAACATGCAAATATAGGACACAATTAATATATGAATGAATAACTCAAGTACCATGTATATTAATCATCAAAATAATAAATGTTTTACATATCCCATTATCCAAATACTAAAATCAAAACAGATTTACATGAGACTACTAACTGAACAAGTCAATACCACTAGCATGCTCAACATGCTTGTTCAAAGGCAACGCCTAGTAAACGGATCCTAAGTTGTCATCCTGTGAACTTTGTTAAGTATTACTTCATTATCTGCGATAACCACCGGAGATAGTGAACCTTCCTTTGTAATGCTTGGCTTTTGAGCTCCGTGCTCGTTGGCAATGGTGAATGCTCCAGTGTTGTCACATAGCATTTCCATAGGTTCTTTATTGGTGGAGACTACTCCAAGCTCATCAATAAACTTCCTTATCCAAATAGCTTCCATTGCAGCCTTCGGCAAAGAAGGTATTCAAATCAGAGAAGAAATCGCAGTGATGCTTTGCTTGGCACTCTTCCGGACTACAACGCCCGCTGTAAACTAAAACGTATCCGGTTTGCGACTTGGTTTCATCCTTTGCCTGCCCGCCACCCAGATCGTATAACAGTAACTCGAGCTCTCGTTTGGGTCTCCACCGTAAAAGAAACATATCTTTAGTATATCCGAGATACTTCAAGATGTTCTTTTCATGTATTGCACTGACACTCACCGGATCTACTTGAAATTGACTTGTTAAGCTCCCGTTTAATGCAACATCGGTCTAGTGCACCTCAAGATACATAATGGATCCTACAGTACCAGGCATAAGGAATCCTCTTCATGTGCTCCACCTCTCAGTGTTGAGTGTCCTTGAGATTTTCTCAATTCAAGTTTTACTTGCATTGGGGTAGTTCCATGCTTGGAATTCGCCATATTAAATCTTTTCAAGATTTTCTAAATGTATGCACTTTGACAAAGTCCAACCAACCGCTTAGATCTATCTCAGTAGATCTTGATTCCTAGAATATATGCAACTTCACCTAAATCCTTCATAGAAAAACAATTTCCAAGATAGGCTTTAATAGCTTGTAACATTTGAATGTTGTTTCCCATGATCAATATGTCATCAACATATAAGATTAGGAATGCCCTTTTAGAACTGTGTCAAAGCAAGCATCTTACCATGTCAAGCAGGGTTCGATTCCTTTCTCTCGATACACTATTATCTTGTGGTGTACGTAGAGAGAAGAGAGTTGTGAGACAATCCCACACTTCTTAAGATGATCAATAAACTCTTGACTCATATATTCGCCCACGGTCAATCAGTAAAGCCTTTATGGTCTTTCCAAGTTGATTCTCAACTTCACTTTGAAATACTTTGAAAGTTTCAAAGACTTCATGTTTATGTTTGCTGGTAAACATAACCATACTGACTAAAGTCGTCAGTGAAAGTTAAGAAATAGATGTATCCTTGTTTTGACACAGTTCTAAAAGGGCCACATACATCAGTATGTATGAGTCCAAGCAGACTGTAGTTTTCTGCTTTTATGCTTAAAAAGGCTTTTTCGCCATCTTCCTGCACACACAAGATTCACACTTATCAAAAGACTCAAGGTCAGTTGATTTGAGAAGCCCATCGTGTTGCAAGCCAATGCGCTTGTTAATGCCCAAGTCGGCAATGCCACAAGAATGTAGAGTCCAAGTTACACTTGGATCTTTTACTATTAATGTAATACATAGAACAATTATTTGAAAGAGAATCATGAATATCAATTTCAAAAATACGATTCCTAGAAAAAAGATTAAAATAAAACAAGTTATTCATTGAAACTGAAATACTAATATCCGTAAAACAATGAGTAAAACCCTTGTCTTTTAAAAGTGAAATCAAACAATACCCCTAGTAATACTAGGAACATAATTGTCTAAACAAATTATTAAACCACTAGGAAGTGACAAATCAAAAGTTCCTATAGCTTCAACGGCTGCATGGTTTCCATTCCCCACGCATGTGATTAAAGCTCCCGCTTCAGTTTCCTACTTCCCTGAGACCTCGAGTAGTATTACAGATGTGAGTACCATAACCAGTGTCATATACCCAAGATTTATGAGGAAAAGTATAAATTTCTATGACGAAGATACCTGATGTGCTAGCATTGCTACCCACATTGCACTTCTTCTGCATCAACTCGGCTAAATAGGTAGGACAATTCCTCTAGTGTCCAATCTGGTGACAATGATGACACTCCTATTCCAGGATGCTCCTTTTAGTGGAGGGAAATCTTGTCCTTGGGGGCATAAGCAAGCTTAGTTTGCCATTGCCGCTTCTCCACAGCACCATTATGCGGCTTCTTGTTCTTATTGTTCTTCCGATCTTTTCTCGCTCTTATAGCAAGTACAGATGAGTAGCATTTCTTTTAGAAGCCCTTGTTCATGCCAAGCATTGCATGCACTTCATTCACTGCCTTCCCCATGTATTGCATATTATAATTGCTCAATCCAAAGAAAGTCCTTGTCTAGATAGGTAAGAATCATGCTCACTACAAGGCCGATGACATGGGGTGACTAAGGCGTTCAGCTATCTAGATAGCCCTTCATTTTCAGAACATAGGTGCTAACAGATTGACCTTCATCATGCTTACATGCATGAAAGGCTCAAGCATCGTCAAGGAGTTCCCTGCTCGCTTGCCGAGCAAACATTGTCTTCAATTCCTTAAGCATGTTATATGCATCAAAGTGCTCCAGATTCTTTTGAAGTTCTGGATTCATGCTTATGAGCATAAGACAACCTATGTCCTTGGATGCTTTAACCCATCAAGGAAAGCAAGAAGGACATCAGAACCTCTACTGGACGGAGTTGGAGGAACATGAGTGGCGTGTATGGGATGCTCCACATAGGTTAACTTATCCTCGCCGTGGAGGACGATCCTCAAATTTCATACCACGAGAAAGTTAGATCCAATAAGTTTTTCCTTTTCAAGGAAAGACCAAGATCTAATTGTTGACTCGGCTTTGATTTGTCGCTATCTACAATAAACAAAGTTCAAAAATTTTAGTATCTTTGATAATTAATTCTTTTACAAATTAACTACCCATGTTTTAATAAATAAAACAATTAATTTACTAAAGGACTAAGACCCTCTTGAACTCCCACTCATCACGGTAGTGCTTACTACTCGGGTAAGTCTTGTGGGTACAAGAGGTAGGCGGCGTATGCACAATTACATTACAAGTGCAATTCTTAGATTTATGAGACTTATGGCACTAGAGTACAAGCCTGCTAGTGTCATGTGCATGTTTTGTCTCATCCTACGCCTCGATCAAGGATCTCACCCGCTTGACTCCATTAAGTCAAGTCCAATTAGGAGAACATGTAATATTCTAGGCTCTCACGCTAGAGAATAAAACACCTTGTCAAATTCACCCACGCCTACTTAAAAGCAAAAGGAAAGTGCAAGTGTTCTCAAACTTGGATGGCATAGATTTAAATTTCAAATAGGGTATCACATAATTTTTGACAAAAACATGTATCAAAAATTGTGTACAAAGAAGCATGCAAATATCTTTGTAGCACAAGTTTGAAAAAAACATATTTTCAACTTATTTAGGTGTACTAATATCAACGAAAGAATGGTCAAGAACCCATATTGTACTCTACATGAGTCAAAAGACCCAAGTTCTTCCAATAACCACAAATGCGAAACATGTAGTGGGGCGGAAAAATTATGCAAAACCCTAGATCTTGGTGTTAACCAAAAGATCATTAATAAGAGCACAAAACTTTAGGTATCTTATAGTTAAAGTTTATTAAATCAAACGATATCCATCATGCTATATCCCGTAGCTTCGGTAATGATCCGCACCAATAGCATGATCGAACCAATGATTTAATCAAATCAAATTTCGATAGTTTATAGTCCATATAAGTGTAAAAAAACAAGTTTTTACACATAACATAACCGTCACAAGGAATTAAGTGTATATTAACAGTAATAATAATTAAATCTCACGATATCCAAAGAAGCTATATCCTCGTAGCTTCGAAAATGAGATCCAAACCCTCAATAGCTTGATGGAACCCACGATATAATTAAAACCAAGTTTAGATATAAGTAATTAGTCCGCTTTTATTTCCAAAATCAAAAGCATATATGTAAACAAGTCACAAGAAATAAAACATATAAGCAATTAAAAATGTATTTAAGAATGGGTAGAGGTGAAGACAGACTCTAATGGAAAACAGTAACAAGTAATGCTCCAAAACTCAAGAATGAGTCTTCCCCAATTGGAGAATCTAAGGCTCCCACAAGGTTTTCGAGCTAGGTACCAAGCGTAAGCCTTAAGATCGGAAAAAGAAAAAGAAGAATCCATATTACAATATCTTTTAATTTTTCCTAACCTCTTTTATTAACCATTAATATTAAACAAGATCAAGGTTTAATTAAATGACAATAATGCATGTTATTGTCATAACAATTAATATATGTGTTTAATTAGCGTAGCAAGTTTACTCTATGTGTAACCCATAACACCAAACGAGATGGCTCGATACCACCGGTTGGGAATTCATATTGATTAAACCATCAATACCACGAAGTAATGCTAGCCGGATGGATCTCAGATTTAATGTTATGAATTAAAACACATAAAACACATAATAAATACTAACCTCGAATCTATTGAAAAATAGATAAACATCGAGTCTTGATCTTGAAACCAAAGTGATTAAATTATCACCTCTAACAGATGCACACACTACACGTCAAACGAAGCACATTAGGATGCTAGTGCTTGCTTCACGAGTACAAGCAAACACCACGTGTTCTTGTATTTATATTAAACCCAATCGAATACTACAATATTGAACAAAATGGTTCTTTTCATTTTTCACACACTGAGAATGGGGATGGACCCAGATTATATACTACAATAATCTTGCATGTAAATGTTGGAGTGGTTGGAGTGGTTGCATGTAAATGTTGTCATATTTGTTTTTCCCTTTCTTTTGCATTACATGTTGGAGTGGTTGGACCAAAAGAAGAACAATAAAATCTATTCTATTTTATTGATACCATAAGACAAAAAGGAAAAGACAAGAAAAATACAATCATATCCCTTATTTTATTTTCTTTGTCTTGTGATGACCAAAAACAATCATTTCCATATGATTTTTGTCGTGTGACATTTTGATCCAACGAATAAAAAAAGAACACAACAATCATATTCAAGTTTGTTATTGCTGTGTATCTTTTATATATATAACGTATATTAGTTAGTTATTGCGTCTAACCATAAACCAACAATCGTTAAATAATTATATCGTGAAACATATTATATATTTAATAAATATAATAACATATATGTATTAAATATATAATAAACGTTCTTCGTGTATAATGCTGTGCCTGATAGCCTCAATGTAATTTCTAGCCATATAATTATTGATTTACGAGCGCATAACCAACACTAATGTCCATAATCAGTATCCCTTCACACATTAAGATACCCTGGGAATATGCATTTTATAGGCTTGAGCGTCTTCTGATTTGCGTGTAAATAAGTAATGAAACCAAATATCCTCAACATTTCATAATTCGCCGGATGTCCTGACCGTAAATCCAAAGTTGTCTTATTCAATGTTGTAGATGGAGATCTATTGATCAGATATGTTATCATCACTGTTTCTTCAACCAAGAACGAATTGGCAAACCAGACTAAATAAGTAAAAATCTAACCTTGTTCAAGAGTGCCCGATTCATTCGTTCAACTAGACCATTATGTTACGGAGTTCCTACAATTGTCAATGTCTTGCTATCCCACTCTTCTTACACAAGTCACTAAATTCCTGATTACAAAACTCTAAACTTTATCTAGTTTAGGGTTAGAGCAAAGAAATAGGTTTCGGGTTTTTTCAAATCGTTTTCTTGAAGTTACAGGTTTTTATAGCGAAGAAGAAGATGTTATCGTGGGTTGGGAAATTTCGTTGATAATATACAAGTTGACAAGGGCTTTTTGGTCTTTATAGTGTATTTTCTAAAAAGTCAAGATTACTTTTTCATTTTGGGTTTAAAACGAAGTCTTCTTGGTTTTAATAAAAATCAAGCTTTGTTTTCGTTTTATACTTTATAAACTGATTTCGAAGTGTTCGTTTAGGTCTTTATTTTTTGAGCATAACTCGAAGGTTTCTTGTTTGCGGGTTCTTGTGATTCAAGACTAAAATCGAGATATTTGGGTTCAAGTTTTCGACTTGGTTGCTTGTACAAGATCGAGGTTTGGGGTATTTCTAATTAATTTTATTTGAAAGAAAGGTTTTTTTTACTCTTGCTCGATAAAACCAGCGATCAGGCATTCCGTGATCAAACTTCAGTTTTGTTGTAATTGTCCAACAAGTGGTATCATACCAGTATGGTGGTGGGCGCAGGCTTGGCGTCTTGCCACTCGTGTTTGGCGCAAGGGATATATGATTGTATTATAAGATATTGTGATGTTCTTAAGGCTTATGATCATATAAAAAGTGGGATCAAATACAAAGTTTGAAAAGTAATGAGAGATTGACAAGTGTCCCTTCATTTTTTTTTCTAGTGTAACAACTCGAAAAATTTCACTTTAGTATTTATTTAAAACATAAATATTTTATCTCAAAAATCGCGTATAAGTTTAAACTTTAAATATAACCATTAGGTTATCCCGCGTGTAACGGAAACCAACTCTGAATATTTTTCACCACATTAGATTTATTTATAGTTCACTTATAATCATTACATCGAATTTTCCATTTAAGCTCAAACGTTACCAAATGACCTTGTGTTTTACGAGTCTAAACTTGCGTTTTAAGCATTTTTTTTATACGCAAACTTAACCTATACCAGCACCGTGTTTTCTAAGACGTTTAAACACTTTTACATTTTTGGAAAAGTCAACTTACTTCCCTCCCCCTTTTACCATAAAATCATCCCTTGTTTATTAAAACTTCCTATTTTAGACTTAATGTACATTTAACACAAACCGACACTAGACTATGCATAGTCTACATATTATATGCTTTTTAGGTTCATTACAAGCACATTTGAAAAGTCACATTTCACTTTTCCATTTTCACGTAAACCTTGTACGTTTTACGTTTACACGTATTTAAACCTACGTTTTAAGGTTTTAACAACGTTTACGCGCTCCATTAAACTTATCACTCATTTATATATTAATATAGAGTATATTGATAAATTTTTTCATTTTTACAAGTTTCATATTTTTACGATACCCGATTTTAACTTTCGTGATTTAACGACTTAACATTAGTAATTACCGGGACCAAACTACACTCCTTAAATCAAGATATTATCAAATTAACCAATTCCTCCCATTTTTATTCAAATGGTCGACATTTTAAAGTGTCACCAAGACACTTGTTGATTTGATACTAAAGATTATACAAGATCATTCCATGTGTTCAAGTATATGACTAGGTTTACTAAATATCTACAACTCTTTTATATACTTCCATTTTTATGATAAGAAAACTCATTTCCTCACTTGTTTCATCACCATAAACCGAACCGTCATAAATCCATAACATATTGATTCTTTGATCTTCAATCTTCAAGTTCTACTTCTTCTATTCCATGGTTAATTTGCAAGCTACACAAGTGATCAAAGTTCTTACATAAGTTCTAACACAAGATCAAGAGTGCACAAGAGGTGATAAAGAATTCCAAGGGTGGAATTGTTCTTAGTTCTTAATTTCCCTTTTTATTAAGGCCTAAAGTTGTAAACTAAACTTGTGATCAACATCCTCATTCCTATGATTTTATGCTATATATGTTAGTTATATTGATGATGTCGTACAAAAACTTTAAAACAAGTAAACATGTAAGTAAAATTTGTATATAATTTTTTGTGAAATCTTACTTGTAAACTAGTAAAACAAGTAAATTACGCTAGTTATTGTCACAAAATTTTGAACACAAGACCATGAATTATACTTGTAGTTGAAGAGAAAAATAAAACGGTAACATAGCCTTTTGAATCATGTAAAATGGGCTTGTAGATTAAAAGTTGTGATTTGATAAAATTTTTTAAAAGAAAACTTGGTAACTTGATAAAAAGTTTCTGAACAGATTTTGAAACTCGATTTTGATCTCTTTCTGGTCCGAATCAGCAAAAGTGTAAAGCACGAAAGTTGTCCGAAACGATGTTTTACATCAAAGAATAGCCTAAAACGCAAAACAAGGGTAGCTTATCACTGAAAACCAAAACGGACTATTTTTTAAGCAAAAGTTATTTTCCAAAAGATTAAATAGCTATAAGCTATATTATATTCCAAGCCTTGTGACTTACAAAAATTAACATGTCTTATTGTAACATACAACATTCTAATAAAATTTCCTAAGTTTATTTGACAATCGGAATAGTGGATTTCACAATTGACGAGAAATATGACTAAAAACCGGTTTTGACACATTATCGTAACTTATAATTTTTATAACTTGAGTTAAACATCAAACTTGTTTAAAATCCATTAAAAAAAACGTAAACCGATTAAATTCACAAACCATATGACCATTTCAACACATATGTCATATAAACGAACATGCAAAATATACATTTAACTATTAATGTAACATGTTAGTAAGGAATTTCATGTGAGGGGTTTCTTCGGGGTGAACGTATTGACGAGTTGTTGGATTTACGATTTGAAGTGTCCTAGCTCCTAAAACGTTTACTACATGACCTCTGAATTATGATAGCCCAAACAGTGGTACAATATTTAACTAAACACGTTTCATAGACTAAACCGTTTCTATAAACGACATACATAACAAACCATGTACAGCATTATGATAAATATAATGACTTATATAGACTCATTTATATTTTTCACATCGTTATTCCAAAACCTAAGACGCAACATCATATTTTAGGTTGCACGTATTTTCCCGGCTTATCCATCGATTTCGTATACATTTGATATCATTAACTCAACAGTGAGTTTCATAGCCCCATTTTCTATCATTTAACTGTTTTGTAAACTCTTTGGGGAGATACATGCTCAACTACTTTTATTAACAATCACAATTATTTGTAAGTTGTTCGTTTATCTGAACTGAATGTTGTATTAGCACTAACACTATTGCCACACTGAAGTCCCTATATCACGAACCACTAATTACTAGTTCAGTGAGCGCGAATACTGTGAATAGGTCTATTGGAATTGATGAACCCCATTTGTGTTGACCCAGTTAGGTCAGACAAACGCACTATATACATAAGAACCTTAGGCATAACAGCAAATCACGAATCATTTGTTGAACTAATTGACTTGATACAAATTGATCTGACAGACTTGGTATAATCTTGATCTAACGGACTTGGTATGATCTCGATTTAATGGACTTAGTATAAACACGAACTAATGGACTTGGTAAAATGTTGAACTAACGGACTTGGTATAATAACGAACTAATGGACTTGGTACAATCTTGAACTAACGAACATGGTACTATTTGAACTAATAACTGTAACGTAACCCACGATATATTAAACACTAAAATCTTGTGCTCAACTGTTTTACTTATAAACATATGAACTCACCAACCTTTTTGTTGACACTTTTTAGTATGTTTATCTCAGGTCCATAAAGTACGAGGCTGGCACGGAGAAGCACAAATAATAAAGAAAGCTATATTATGTATTATCATTCGAAAAACATCAAAAACTTTACATTTATATATTATATAACCATGAAACTACTGGGACCTCATTTTTGTAAACTATGATATTTCAACTATTCGAATTATAAATCTTTTAAAACGACTCAATTTGAGTTCGTTTTCTATTGTTATAACTGTTATACCGTCGAGTAACACCCAGTTTGAATTCCGCTGCTATCACGAAATTGGGGGATGTTACATCTAGGCCCTCCTTTTAATTGTTTTACTTACTTTTCTATTTATTTTCTTTTTTATCATTCTTTTCCTACATTTGTTATACCAATTTCATTTCTCAAAATTAAAATTTAGAGTAAAGTCCGATATACATCCCTGTGGTTTGTCCCGTGTCTCGTTTTACATCCCTAAACTTTTTTTGGGCACAAAACCATCCCTCCGTTAGTAAAGTTGGCACAAAACCATCCCTCTATTAGTAAAGTCAGTCAATGAAAACTAACGGTGCAAATTATTTCTCCGTTATCTCCTAACGGAAGAGAGAATATTTGCATCGTCAGTCTTAAGAACTAACTGTACAATTTATTTTCGGTAATAAATTGCATCGTTAGTTCTAACGACTAACGGTGCAAATTTTTTTTGGAAAATAAATTAAAAGGGGGCTAATAAGGCTCGAACTCAGGTCTGAAGGGCTCAAAGGCAAAATGAATGTACTAACCACTTGACTAAGTGTCCAGTGGTGTTATTATACCAAAACAAATTATATTTGGCCACCCACCACAACCACAACCACCACCAGCTCTACCCACCAGGCCACCACCACCACCACCACTGCTACCCACACCACAGCCGCCACCCACCACAACCACCACCACCACCTCCACCCACCACCACGATCACCGCCACCTACCACCACCCAATGCCACCACCACCCACCTCCATCGCCGCCACCCATCACAACCACCACTGCTACCACCACCTACCTCTATCAGCCATCAAACACGACCACCACCACCACCACCTCTACCCACCACCACCATCACCGCCACCTACCACTACCTGACGCCACCACCAACCCCCTCCACCGTCGCCATCCACCACAACCACCACCACTGCCATCACCATGACCCACCACCACCTACCGCCACCACCACCCACCTCCATTGTCGCCACCCAACACAACCACCACCACCACCACCATCACTACCACCCACCATGACCCAACGCCACCACAAACCCACCTCCACCGCCTCCACCCCCCACAAACAC
Source organism: Chrysanthemum makinoi (assembly GCA_910596185.1). NCBI lineage: Eukaryota > Viridiplantae > Streptophyta > Magnoliopsida > Asterales > Asteraceae > Chrysanthemum > Chrysanthemum makinoi. The sequence goes on from OU343217.1 coordinate 40,178,711, forward strand.
CACCGCCACCACCACCCACCTCTATCACCACTAACCAACACAACCACCACCACCTTCACCCACCACCACCATCACCGCCACCTACCACCACCATCACCGCCACCTACCACCACCCAACGCCACCACCACCCACCTCCACAGCCGCCACCTGACCACAACCACCACCACCACCTCCACCGCCACCACTACCAATACCACCACCCAACGCCACCACCACCCACCTCTACCGCCACCACTACCAATACCACCACCCACCACCACCCAAAGCCACCACCACCTACCTCCACCGCCGCCACCCCTCACAAACACCACCGTCACCGCCAGCGCCACCACCACCCACCGCCATCCACCCCCACCACTGCCACCACCACCCACCTCCACCGCCGCCACCCACCACAACCACCACCTCCATCACCCACCACAACTTTGACCTCCTTATTGGCCCTTTTTTAATTTATTTTCCAAAAACATTTTGCACCGTTAGTCCTTAGGACTAACGATGCAATTTATTTCCGAAAATAAATTGTGCCGTTAGTCCTTAGGAATGACGATGCAAATATTCTCTCTTCTGTTATGAGATAACTGAGAAATAATTTGCACCGTTAGTCTTCATTGACTGACTTTACTAACGGAGGGATGGTTTTGTGCCAAAAAAATTCTTAGGGATGTAACGCGAGACACGGGACAAACCACATGGATGTATTTTGGACTTTACTCTAAAATTTAATATACATTTTTTCTCATAACAAATTATTAAATTTTAATTTTTTATTTGATGTTTTCGTATTGATAATGAACATAATTTATATTTGATAAACAACACCATTGATGGATAACTCATTTTATTGATGAACTACGTGTATGATGAAAAAAAAAAATTAAATTGATGAACAACACTTATAATAAAAAACTCTTTTTATTGATGAACAACATTTTTTATTGATCAACAACTCTTTTTATTGATAAACAACGTTTTTTTATTGATAAACAACTCCTTTTATTGATGAACAATTTTTTTTTTATTGATGAACAACATTTTATATTGATAAACAATGCGTACGATAAACAACTCTGTTTATCGATAAGCAACAGTTTTTATTGATGAATAACAACAATTATTATTGATAAACAACACGTGTGATAAATAACTTTTGTTATTATGAACCGCGTATATAATGAACAACTTTTTTTTTATCGATAACCGTTCTTTTTATTGATGAACATTTATTATCAATTAGAGTGTCAAAGTAATTTAAATATTTTGAGTAAATTGCAAAAATCGTCCTCGTGGTTCAGCAAATTAAAGTTGATTTCGGTCCTGTAGACTTTCATTAAGTGCAAAAATAGTCCGTTGACTGCACTGTTTCGTCCGCTTTTGGTCCTTTGACTTAACTGCCGTTAAACGAACTCCGTTAAATGAACAGTACGGACGAAATTTGCAATTTGGCTAAACCACGAGGACGATTTTTGCAATTTACTCTTGAATGATATAATAAAAAGATGACGGTATTTCATGCGCTCTTCTATTTAAACTCACCTTTGCGCTTGTATAATGCATGATTTTCTTGCAATAAGCATCATCAACAACTTGATTGCAAGCATTTAAAGTTCTACTCCATGCCAAATATGTCTAAAGTTGTCCCGAGGTAACCTTTAACTTTGTATGTACTACCATTATAAATTATAAACTTCTTCGGACCTAGTTACGAACTAACGTAATCTACGGTGAATACAAAGTTTTTACTATGCGAAAGGAGATATCGTAAAAGATTAGACTTCTCATTTTTTATAGGCAAAATGTTATGTTTTACAACAAGTATGTGCGACTGATTTTTGCATTGGACATTTTCATTCTTCAAGTTACATTTTTATTAAATAATCTTTTACTCGCTAAAAAGAAGGAAACAAATATTATTATAACTGACTCATAAATTATGAATGCTGAATTAAAAATGGTAATTTAAATTCCTAAAGTTCTATAACCTAGCTTGCTTGTTGTTAGGTTGACAATGAAAGTTGCAATAATCACTGGTGGGGCTCAAGGGATAGGAGAGACAATAGCGAGGCTATTCGTCAAACATGGAGCCAAAGTCGTCATTGCTGATATCCAAGACGAGTTAGGTCAACATGTGTCTTAAGACATCGGTCTTGATAACGCTTCATTTGTCCATTGTGACGTGACTATCGAATCAGATGTTGAAAATGCAATTAACATAACGCTTGCTAAACATGGTAAGTTGGACATAATGATCAACAATGCAGCTATTGTAGATGATGTAAATAGAAGAAGCGCATGAAATACCGCCATCTTTTATTATATCATTCAAGAGTAAATTGCAAAAATCGTCCCCTGGTTAGCCAAATTGCAGATTCGTCCGTATCGTTCATTTAACGGAGTCCGTTAACGGCAGTTAAGTCAAAGGACCAAAAGCGATCTAAACAAGTGCAGTCAACGGATGCTTTTGCACTTAATGAACAGTACGGACGAAATCTCTCAATTTGGCTAAACCACGAGGACGCATTTTGCAATTTACTCAAATATTTTTATAATAATATAAAAAAGAGAAGTACTGAAATTTTTAGTAAAGTACATTCAGTGGGATATACGCACAATGACCAATAAAAAATTGTTGTTATAGTAACATGTGAGTATATGAACAGTAGAGGAGGTAGTGAATCAAATGAAATATAAAACCCCTACTCGGTATCCTATGTTTAAATAGCTGCTCCTGATGGTGACCGTGAAGAGCTTCATACCTAAACGGTGATGTTGTCGATAGTGGTTCGGGCTATGTTGGCTGGTAATGTCAATGGTTGTGTCGTTCGGGGGAGGTAGCGGTTGCGATGGTCGGGGGAAGACACGGCAGGGTCCCCAAAAATAACGGCATCTATAGTTGATGGGTTGTGGTACGGTGGTTGTAGGTGGTTGTATAGACTGAGGAAGATGAGAGATGATAAAAATTGGCCCAAAGTTGTCTCTTTTTTATTTATAAAAGCAAATATATCTTGTGTATAAATGAAATAGGAAAAAGGAAGCTTCATATTAAAGTTGCATTTGAAAATTTACTGTAAATAAAGAGAAGAGTTATTTTACATACTAAATTTTTTTAACATATCAAACGACTCATCTCCACCATCCATCTAAAAAGAAATCTATAGTTAAGATTAAAAGCATTTATTATTTCACCTATTTTTTATAATTTAAATATTTCTTAAACCGTTAATCGTTAAGTGAAAATATTTACACCATCGCGACGAGCATTTAATTATCTTTCTATAGACGGGCACTTTGATATACTTTCAAAAAAAAAAAAATTCACTTTTTTCACGTTTTTTCGTTATTTTTTTGTTTTTTTACGTTACTGAAATTTGCATGAAAAAAATCATATATGATAAAACACTAAATTGAATATCACATGTGATATTAGTGTTAAATCATATATGATATTACACTAATATCACATGTGATATTCAAATTAGTGTTTTATCATATATGATTTTTTAATGCAAATTTCAGTAACGTAAAAAACCGAAAAAACATTAAAAAAAAAGTGAAAAATTCGAAAAAAATTTCACGAAAGTATATCAAAGTGTCTATCTATAGAAAGATAATTAAATGCTCGTCGCAATGATATTTTTTTTGCTTAACGATTAACGGTTTGAAAGATATTAATATTTGAAAAAAAATGATGAAAGTGGGTTTTTTAAATTGTTGGGATTAATCTCATCCAATAGATCAAATAAAAATGGAGGTGAAGATTGGTCCCTTGGTATGTAAATAATCTTTTATCCTCAAATGATCTTAAACCATAAATAAAAAGGGTAGAAAGTAGACAGCGATTTATCACAAAAGCATTTTCTAAATTATCTTTGCGTTGTTAATATAAAAATATAAATATTGCAGTGATCCCATTATATAACAATATTGACTGCAGTATGCATCTGGAGAAAGAAAAAGTTTGTTGAAAGTGTGTAAACCAAGGTTGTCAAAATAGGGATTCTACCATACTCTAATGTTATTTCTTAATAGTTTATGTAATTTTATACAAATCTACAAATTCTAATACATTATAACCACAAAATACTATGAATGTTTCATATAAATGTTGTCATAAATTATGATTATAAAATGTTTAAAAAGATTAACATGTTGTTTTTTGAATTCTACAAACAAACAACCCATAAATTTGTAGTTTTTTAGTTTGTAACCCGAGAAAAGTAAGATCGGATCGAATTAGATCGTAAGATCGTATGGTCAAGATCGGGATCCTATAAGATCTTAAGTTTGCAAAGATCCTATGTAGGATCCGGATCGTTTTTGCTTTCATAAAGTATCACAAAATCGTAAGATCTTAAGATCAGGATCGGGATCTGACAACTATGGTGTAAACTGTAAACCATAGCACCCAAAAACATATACCAAATATACCAATCTCTATTAAATAGCAAGAAACAAAGCGCATATCTCAATTGATCTAAGAATTCGCCGACAATTTAAAACCCAAATTTGATCTAATAATTAAATTGATTTGACATGATGTTGTGCACCACTATAGACTCATCATCATCGTCAACCACCAAAATCATCGCATTTCCGATGACTCGTTATACCAGACCTTCATTTTCCGTTCAACCGGAGATTCTACAGAGCAAATCCATGTCCCCATATCGGATTTGTTGTATTAAAACACAAGAGGTACTTTGGCACATCTTCACAGGGAGTTTAACAATGTGCAGTTGATGGGAAATTGAAGTCAGACCTTCGCAGACGATTAAGTGGACATGTTGCTGCTTACAAGGACTGAAAATAATGTTTGGTGGGGGAGGTAGGCATCTCTTTTAGTGTTCTTGCCTGCCGAATCTCTATGAGTGCTCAAGGATATGTGTTACCTTGTTTGCTAGTTTTCATATCTATTTTATTGTTTTAAGTACATATTTTTACTTTTCGTATGCCTTTTTCCTTAGCCCGCCTTGAGTAAGGAGGGTCAATTCTTTCTATTTTTTCTGCCACGTCAGCTTTCTCTCTTCAACAACTTTCAGGCGATTGGATGCCCCAGTAAGGACGACCATAAATTTTTTTTTTTTTTTTTAACACAAACTAAAATTTAATTAATAATTAAAATGTTACATAATAATTCTAATAAAATAAAAAAATTACGTAATTTATTAAAACATTATAACACTTATTAAAAACTAATAATCTAGGTTGTGGCGTGCCTTGATCGAATATTTGATTTCCTGCATTTTTGTCGCCGTAGAAAAGGGCAAAGATGGTCGATTGGTGTGCAATAGAATATGATGTCTTTTTCATATTTCTTTTGTCGCTCAAATTCAAGTTTTTCTTGTTCTAGTGCTAATCTTTTGTCATCAATTTCCGCTTTCTTTTGCTCCAGCTCCAACTCCTTTTGCCTTTGCTTCGGCTCTTTCTTCTTCAAGTCGTAGTATCCGTCTGCCTCTTCTTCTTTCCCAATGCCATGGACTTAATGCTTTTCATTTCTGGCTACACCTTCCATATAGCTAGATTTGGAACTCTCCGAAGATTTCTTCTTATTCTTCTTAGCGTATCACTATTGGTCGCCGCATACAGTGCACATCCGAGTCGGTTTCAGAAGTCCTTGCTTTTTTTCGACCCTCATCTTGGCTTAAAAAAGCCGGCATCTCATTATCCTTCCAAACCTCATGGTCCTTCAAAATTTCCCAACAATGTTCCAATACAAATGCATGATTATACACTATTTGGTATTCTTCAAACAATCGTCTGTAAACAGTGAGGTCATTCACACTACTTCCATAATTCCTATAAGCATTGTTGTAAATGGCACAAAACTAACCAACTCTAGGACGAATCCTATTTTTCTACTTGGTAATAATCGAGTTGTACGTTCTTTCTGCACCAACCTCCTTTTCAAAGTAAGTAATCACTTTATGCCAAAATCCCTTAGCATTTTGGTTGTTTCCCGTTATGCTATTCTCGGACGTATCACACAAACCATTGCACAAAACGATCTCTTCTTCGCGTATCCAAAGCGACGAATCATTCTTGGTTTCTTTCTCAACAACCTTCTTCTTAGCCTTTGTAGCTCGTTTCTTCGGTTTGACTGGTGACGTCTCTTCCGAAATAGTGTTGTCGTCATCATTTGTAACCGAATCATGATACGATCCATGAGCCGAACCTTGACCCGAACCGTGATACTCTTGAGTCTGATAACCCGAACCAGTTCCAACATAAAAATCAGGATTGATGTATAATAGTTCTTCAAAATCACAAGAATCAAGATTCATACGGTTAACCAGAGAATAATGTTGATAATTTGAATATGAAGACGTTGATGAATCCATTGTTGGACGATATACCGATTCGGGTAAGCCATACATAGATTGTTGGCTTCGACGGGAGTGGCTTTGTTGTTGTTGTTGTTGTTGTTGGATGTTTTGATACGGTGGAACAAATTATAAAAATGGATTGTTAGTTTGTTGTTGTGGAGGTTGTTGCGATTGATAATCCAAAGTAGCGGGTCGGAAATTGACGGTTGGTGAGACACCGGTTAACCGGAAATTCGGATCCGGTGTTAATTGCGGGATGTTTTGTGCCAATCGGGATTTTCGGCCTTTTTGTTGTTGTGTTTTCTTAGACATTTTGATAAAGATGATTATGAGATTTTTGATAAAGATGATTGTGAGATTTGTGGATTTATGTGTGTAAATATATTGTGTATTTATAAGGGTGGTTTAATAGATTTTTTTTTTAATTTCTTTTTTCAAACGGCCACAAATCAAATGCAACGTTCAATTTTTTTTTCCTCTAACCGTTACACAGCGGTATAGTTAATATTTTGGCCTTGTTTCTGTCGATCGCTTACACGACTAAGTTGGGATGGAAAGGACCAACGCTCGATTATGCACAGAAAGACGATCGATTGGTAATCTATAGCCTATGTCGATCGCAAATACTTACTGGGGCAGCCTTAGTATGTATCTTTGAATGTGCATTGATATTATTTCATTTCATCCTCTAGATTATGTAACAATGTAGCATTTTTTTAAGAGTTAGTTTAAAACATGTACACGGGTATGTTTATAAGATTATGGTTACTTGTTCATTTGTTTTTTTTATAGAATTAGTTGTGACTTGTTTGTCAGTTTAAAAAAAAGAAAGGTTGTTCATTAGTTTATCATTTTTTTTTGTTGAACAACATTAAAATGTTCATGAGTTTGATCACGTTATTCACCAGTTTTCTTTTTGAATAATTTTTTTGTTAACACAATATTTATCAGTTTTTTTTATGTTGTTCATTAGTTATATCACAATTTCATCAATAAAAAACGTTGTTCATCGTATACTTTGTTCATCAATAAAAAATACTAGCATAGTGCCCGTGCAAAGCAGCGGCGGTACCCGATCTTTAAGCGGTATGCAATGAGAGTTAGTATTTGACGGTTTACCCATTTGATAGTTTGAAAAGAGTATATGCGTATTTGAATTTCCGTAAAGTATATCAATACAAATATAGATATTCATACTTATACTCATTTGAACTTTGTATAACTTGAATGTTTATGATAAAAATTACAACTATAAATTTGTATTATTGTAAGTTTGTAACATTCATTTTATTACTAAAATTTAATGTGTCATTAGTGTACATTATAATTTCCCCACATATATAATAGAGGAACATGCCATGTCACAAATGCCACTTGGCAGCCTTAAATGCCATGCTAGAAAGATTTAATTACGTGGCAATGCCACCTATTTTTTTACACGCGCTTCACACAGAAACACAACCAAGAACACACGCCTGGATTTGACCGAAACTCCCAATCCTGATCTTCAGCAACACAATCAATTCCATTTGTATTGCCCAAAATTAAACTACACATACGTTTCAACAAGAAATCAATCTTAATCCTAAAACAAGTCTTGATTCATTCTTTGAAAATCACCAAATCATACTATTTTTGGTGATGATTGAAAATTATTTGTTACAACCATATCAATTTATTTGAAATGGTGTTTAATTGTTCCAGTGATATGGTGATAATTAAAAGATTGATATCAAGCTTTTTCTTGAATCTCATTCTTAACCCTAAACCAGCCGTCTATAAATTGAACGATTGTGTTGATACACTTCATATCACAATCATTCGATCGAAAAAACCACTATCTCACCATGACATTTGGATACCAAAGTAAGTTTTTTAACTTTCTCATATTCTTTTTGATACCCACATGTTTGTATAAATAATAACTGTTATGAATGTGTTTGTAATTAGATGCAGAATATTTTTGATGACTGCATTTGATTGTAAAGTGTAGTCATTATTATCACTAATATGTGTTAAAAGTTTATTGTAAATTGAGGAAAAATTAGTATAACTTGCCAATGTCATGAATCCCTTATATTTTAGATGCAGGTAGATGTTACTAATTCCTTATTTTGCAGTCATTAGTATCACTAATATGTGCTAAATGTGTATTGTAAATGTTGGTAATTTAGTACTCCATAACTAATACAAAGCATGAATCCCACAAATTGTAAATGGAAATTAGATATCAATAAGTCGTGACTGTTATTTTTTCCTACATCATTTGTTCAATTAGTATAATTTACTTTTGCTATAATTTTAAGTAGATTAACAATACATGTTTTGGCAATTCTCTGATTTGGTTGCTTTTTACCAACTGTATCATTTATTTGATACATGTATTTATATTCAGCCTTCTTATTAAAAGTCATTGTGATATAAAGCTCATCACTTTTTCAATATTTGCAGAAGATTCCATTACTGAAGCTGAAAGCAATGTTAGTAACAACGTTAAGAGTTCTGCAATGAATGATAAGGGGAAAATGCTGCATCTCTCAGTGATTTAGAATTCACTTCCTTGGATAAAATAGATCCAATGCTTGATAACATAAAAATCAAAGGAAGGTGTATTTCAATGTGGCATAGCCATCCTGCTGGGGAACCTAAGCAAGCGTACAGTTTTGATATCGTGTTACAGGATATGAAGGTATTTTTATTAATATCACCTTTATAATCACATACAATCTGTATTTTTAATTACATACCATGAAGGTTTATCTTAACACATTGTAACCAAATTTTGCAGGGTAAGCGCATCCAATGTACTGCACGGAACAATGACATGTATCGGTTTGAACCCCTTTTCCAACAGGGTCATTGTTATATCATTACTGACTTCAGTATTGGTGAGAACAATGGTATACTACCATTGTTGAATCACAAGTACAAGATAACATTTTTTTAGTCAACCAAAGTTACATGGATTGACCACTTTGATGATGACGTCTTCGGTTTCAAATTAGAACCTTTTAGTCTGATTCTGAGTAAGAAATATAATGAAAAGGAGTCTGTTGGTAAGCTTACTTACTTAACACACACTATTTTTATTGTCACAAAAATTCACATACCATGCCGTCAGTTAAGCTTACATTATATTCTTAAAATGCAGATGTCATTGGAGCTATTGTAGCAATTGGTGATATTATCCAAGTTCCAAATACTCTTGTGAAAAAAGTCAGACGCACTATTGTCATTGAAGACAAAGAGTATGAATTATTTTAAACATTCATTATACATTAAAACTTATATGCTTGATGTACAGTTTAATCAATTACATTCCTAAAACTTATAATTGTTTGTTCTTCTATTTCAGGGGAACAAGAGTTAAATGTACTTTCTGGGACATCTGGGCATGTTTAATCAGTATGCCAGCAATGATGATATCGGTCTGGTGATTTTTGTGTTGCAACTTGCAAAAGTGAAATATTTCAGAGGTAACACTAACTATTTGTTTGCAACAAATAAATACTACCAATTACTTCTATACCATGTAAACTATTTGTAATTTATTAACCAGCTTTGTAATTTATTAACCAGCTCATTATTTGTACTTTCTCTTCAGATGAGCCTGCAGTCCAAAACTCACTTTTCGGAAGTAGGATTTTCATTAACAAGGAAATCCCGGCTATCACATCATTTAAGGAAATGTAAGCTATTCTATCTTTTTGTTTAATTACCGAATATGTCTACCAAACGCTTCATTTAGTTAACAGTTAATTTTGAAATTAATTTAGGTATACATCCAAAGAAGGTTACGCTTACGGTGACCATAAGATTGAGGTATTCACCCCTCCTGTTGACAAGATCACACCTGAGATGTTTTTTAAACACACGGTCAGATCAACTATCGGTGGTATCCCAGCTCTCCAACCAGTAAGCAATCACTATTCGATTATACAACCAAATTCTTTCGACATCATTTAAATAGCTTTTTGTTATTTTACAGCCACAAAAATAACACTTATCTTTATCATTGACAGGGCACTGAAATTGTACTTTATGCAAAAGTTCATCGAATCCACAAAGAACACGGCTGGTGTTATGATGCATGTAAAAGGTGCAACAAGATGGCAAAACAATCTACATCTTCAGGTTCCAAAAAGGCATACAGTTGCACTTATCATGGTGTTATTTACCAGGTGGTTCCAAGGTAACAATTTAACTCTCCCTTTATTATATATTGTTAAAACCTTTAAATTTTAATTACAGATTTACTTTTTATTTGTAATAATACGATATTTATTACAAAATTAGGTTCAAGTTGATATTAAGGGCTATTGATGAGACCGGATCCGCACCATTTGTTGTTTTTGATACAAATATTAGTAAGATGTGTAATGGTGTTTCCGCGTATGAATTAATGACCAAACATGGGCAGAACACAGCGGAGTATTTCCCTGATGAATTGAATGTTATTGTTGGCAAGAAATACCTTTTTAAGTTCACCTACACGCAGCATAATGTAAACTCCAACAACCAAGTTTACACTGCCAAGACGGCGTCCGATGATGCTGATTTAATTGCTCACTTTAAGGAAGGATTTGCTGATGGACAGGTATCAAATTTTAATTCCAAAACCCTCTTGCTCAATTTATTTATCCGTAATATATTTTGTTAAGGCGTTAATTTCATATGCTTGCAGGAGGTGGATGATCAGTATAAAACTCCTGATAACAGTTCTTCTGCACAATCTGTTGGCTTGGATGCAGCGGCTTTAAACATCAATAAGTTCCTACTCGAAACACCAGATAATCAATCTCAATCTTCAACAACCCTTAGTGCTGCAGCCTCTGCAAACATCCAGAAATTTCTGCTTGAAACGCCAGATAATGAAACTCATTCCACAACAAGCCGTACTGGTGCGATGCAGTTGGAAAAGAAGAGTGCATCTGGAAAAGCTGTTAGTGGTGAAAAGAACGATGAATCGCCAGGAAGCAAAGCAGTGAACAAGAAACGAGATATCATTGACCTGGATGACTTGCCAGATGAAGATGAGGCCTCAGCAAGTGCCAAGAAACCCCTTATTGCAACCGTCAAAATTGAGAAAGACGAGTGATTGCCGTTCTATTGATCGTCTCCATGTTTATTTCATTCCATTCGTACCAAATGTGTTTTGCTGTTTAGACTTTTCACATTTTATTTCCTTTGGTCGTATTTTACGGATTTGCTTAAGGTTTTAATTTCAATTTTATGTACAATAAGTTGGCTAATGCAGTATATGCTATGCCATGGTTATCCTGTTATCAGTCATGGAGATTTGATCAATATATTTGTTTTCAGTACATTTTATTCATATGTTATGCCTTATTATCTGTTTGATCTTACCCCTCTTTTTATGCCTTACTTGTATATCTCTATACACTATCCTTGTGGCTCAATAGTACATACTACCTGAAATGCAGATGTTGCATTGAAAGTTATTACACAGTTGAACACACTGTTCTTTTAACATCCTCATTTTGACTACTATTCCAGGATTATATTCAGCTATGTCACCCATCCAGCTGTGAAGATCACACCTGAGATGTTTTGTAACCACACGGTCTGATCAACGGTTCGTGGTTTCCGACTTCTCCAACCAGTAAGCATTTCCGTAGTCAAGTATTAGAATCTTTATTTAACTTCATGTATTACATACAATTTTAGTATACATCTTAGCATATTCTGATTTTATAAGCCTCATTTTAAGGAGTAGTCCTTGGTTACATTTACTGCACACATATTAAAACAATCAAACTCCAAATCACACATTTCACTATAGCAATAGCCACTTCATTTAGATATTTGCCCTGTCCACTACCATCAATCATACAACCTTATTCTTAAAGTATTTGATATTTTGACTCAAATATCATAATTGTAATATACAATTATAAATAAAATTGAAATATATATTTCCATTTTTATGTAAACAATACTATATATATGCATCTTTTAAAAATCGAAATTATTCTAATATAACTGAAAATTAAATGTTTGAATCTTCATTTAAAAATAATAATTCAAACATATCATTTCCAACTATAAAAATCACTCTAAGCATTATATAAACTCTCAACATCAACACACAAAACATCAAACAAAACTCTTTTCTAAAACAGTGTTATAGAATATCATATGGATCATCACAACTCACCAAAGGTAAAACTGCTTTTTATCAATTTGTTAGAATGTTCAATATTAGTCATACAAAAATGCATTTTACTAATAGTTTATACTTATTCACAATCATTTATACATTTCATTGCAATACAGAAAGAAGATATTTCAAACTCACCAAATGGATTGTGGATTGAAGATCCACCTGTTATCATTCCCTCAGATGATGAAATGGTAATATATAAGTTAGTAATACCTAATGAATATTAGAACTGCATATTCACTGTAATTTATATTCGATTAATTCCAGGAAATCCCCGAGAAGATTGCATGTCACATATTATTCAATGATTCTTCACATGAGTCTATCAATGGTGGTCACGTTGTCGATGCTCAAACTGACAAAGAGAGTTTTATTTGTAACAATAAAGGATGTCTATACCATCCTAAGCAGGAAGACAATTATGTATTAAACAACATTGTTGATCTTCAAGACTCTGTCGATGAGGACCAAGATGAATGGGTTTGCATTAACAAAGAGTGCAAACATCACAATCATCTAATGGAGTATTATGATGACAACGAACCCTGTGCATCAAATGTTTGTGAAGAATCCGGTGCATCAAATGTTTATGATGAAGTTTTTCATCACAAATAATACTCTTATAAGTTTGACATTATTATCAATCAGTTTATTCGTAAAATGTCGTTATAAACATATGTTATCGGTTATCATCAAAATTATTTTTCAGTTTCTCAATTGTCATTACCTCTATTATTGCAAAACATGTTTGTTTCTTAATGGTTACTCCTTATCAGATAAGTGTTATATATGAAGACATCAACAATACTTACTCCTTACTAGATAATAGTTACTCCTTATCACATATTGGACATCAATGAGATGATATATCTGATAGAACAGTTACGACACTTCACCATAATGTATTTTGAAACCAATTTGTTATGCAATCTCCTACTAAAATTACTACTAACAAACTTTCAAACTTTGAATTAAACAATAAAAGTGGATATGAGATTCACATCATCACCAACAAATCATAAGACCAACATTACAAAATATGAATGGATAATCAATTCATTTAACTATCAACAACATATTTCATCAAACATCTACAAACATATAACTTGAAAACAAAGACACATCTTAAGGAACACATAACTTTAAAACAAAGACACATCTTAAAAAACAACATAGATTAAAGTGCAGTGATATTGTTTTTACAAACCACTGATTAACCTATTCATAATAGGCTATTTGATAATCCAAAAAACAGCAAATGTCTTCACCATCACCACATAACATAACAAAGCATATATCCACACATTAGTTTAGATCATACTAACAATCCAAAATAAACATAAGTTTTTATAGGATAAGTTTTTAACAGACGTGGAACACAGGGTACTCCTCCACTTCATCTCCTGCCACGTCTGTGAGCAAATGCATGAACTTGAACCTTATCATTTTGTTGTAGCCAAAATTACAATCACGTGCAAACTCCCTCCATTCACCAAATACGTTCACATGGTTCGTCCTTCCAGGATCCTCCTTATGAAACTCCATCCTCACATCAAATCTGTAATCCACATCCTGGTGTATCATCAAGACCCTCCTGTATGTGTGCATCAGGTGGTATTCCAAGAACTCGGCAGGTATGGTCTGCAATAAACAATGGCCACCTTCTGAATACATAATTCTTCATAAACATTAATAACGTGTTACAATAAATACGTTTCACCTAATAATAATACTTACGAGTCTTTTCAAAACTGTAATCATAGAAAAACTCTTATAGAAAGTGTCACCAACTTCACCAAAGTGGTCTTGATGTCCTGCCCATCGACAGATGTGGTGCATCCTGTCATCATCTGACAATACATTTACCATGTTAGAATACCTCCTAATACTATCGAACTACACTAATATCTAACTACACTTTTATGCCCTTAAACTAATGAATTATATAAAGACATATATAATTTTCAACTAAATAAGGATGTAAATATTTATATTACCTTTGTCGTCAAACTCTATAGGAGGTTGCATGTGATGGAGTTATGTCGCACCATAGAAATGCATCGGTGTATGCGGACTTCCATCAAAGTTAAACGCCATCAACCTCAAAACAGTATTATGCTCTTTGGTAAACACCAAGATCTGCCCAGCTTGCAAACCCAAAGTGAATTTCACAATATTCCAAATTTGATGATCCAATTCATATTCACCAGCCTGATTAGGAACATTAACATGTAGCACAGGAACCATGAAGTAGTCTTGTCCACAATTAATCCTAATATGATCTGCTTGCCCTATACCACTCAAGAAATCACCAGCAATTCTCTGTACATGAAGTTCAAGTTTGTCGTAAATACACATTTTAATACAATACATTAACTTACTAATAAATGTAATACAAGTTTAAGGTATATATTAATTGATACCTGGGGCCTGTTTGTGTCACCCGCACGCTCTTAAAACGATAACAACGGTTGTTGTCTTCATCATACCCCCTGAATTCTTTACCATCCCTAACATCGTATCCTGTCATGTAGAAACTGTCATCTCCCTCCTGGATGAAATGCAACGAATCTACATACGTACCGATGTTGTCCTTAGCAAACTTCTTCTAATCCCTGCCCTTCAATGTGATAGGTCCTACGATTGGTGTTATAAACCAGACTTTCTTACGGATTCTTGCTGAGCTGGTCAAATAGAGATGTTTGTTCCCATTGTATCCTTCAAATTCAAACACCTTAGGAAGTTCCTGAATAATTATTCAAAACTTTACTTTACTTTTCACTCTACAATAAAACTTATAAATGATATTATGGTGTTGTTTTCTTTTCCTGTTTCTTAGGGTATGTTCTTCGGTTAACCAACACTACAAACTCTAACGGCATTTTCCTGCTATAATGTCAAACGTACTTTAAATAGCAAACCACTTCCACTTTCTATAATAACTCATAACCAGCATAATATTATGGTCTTGCTTTTGTTATCAAAATCTATTAACCGTATTCGAATGTATCCACTTAAAAGTATACAACCATAATATCGCAAACACTATTTAGTAACCATTATCATCACTTACACAAAATGATTTTGCATACAAACCAAAATCTATTTCATGTTTTCACTTGTATTTCAGTAGTCCTATATCGTAAACAATTAATCAATCAAACTCATAAAATCCTACCATAAGATTACACCATTATTATCACTTACAGACTAATGTTTTTTACCATATAACTTAGTGTTGCACTAATTTCCAACATAACTATTAAATATACTTCCAACCTAATATAAAGAAATACTAATTTCCAACAACAACAACCACATGCATTAATATTTAACTAAGACTCAAACGATTAGGGTATTGTAGATGTATAACAGTTATATACATAATCAATTTCACAAAAATCATGCATTTTTTTCAATGAACAACTATCATCATTAACCTATTTGTTACCATTATCTTACAGGAAGTTGGATAATCTAAAGATTATCATCATGCAAGGTTTTCAAAAAGGGGTATACCTAACGACTTCATAGCTTCAAATCTACTAACAAATACCTTTGATTATGTTTTTGTTAACTGTTTTGATCAAAAGTTTTCATCTTACTAACCTTGGAGTTGCTTTCCAGATTTGTGATCAATGTGGATGATTTGACAGGAGTGTTAGGGTGCCACGTAAAACTTGATAGCATGTAATGATTTCTTAACTTGGAAAACGCAATATATGTCTAGACGGCAAAAATATCTTGACTATATGACTTTTGGTGGTTGACCGTCAATAAGGCTTAACCTTGGGCCATTTGTAGATGTATGGGCTAAGTTATAATACAAACAGATACCAATAAGAGTAATATATACTCGATAGTAATGCATGTCTAAGGTTAAGTTAAAACGTTTTTTTACACAAGAACATGTAGCAATCACAATAAAACGTTTTTGTGATTTGAATGCAGAGGATCATTGAAGTATTATGAATCCAAAGTTATAAGAAAATACATAAAACACAACTTCTTTATCCTATAAGTCTTCAATATGAGAATTCGTATCAACCATTTCATTATTCATTTGTAAACACGAAATGGGTAATGTTATACCAATGATTTGACCGAAAGTTCATCAACCATCGATTATTCATTCATCTCATTTGAATGGAGGAAGAAGTTTCAAACAATATCATCCACAACAATTATCAACAGGTGATGTTACGTTATTTGTTTGTTTTACTTAATTTAGTTTTTGTTATATAGTATCTTTAATATTAATCCATTCTTGGAATTTTATAATAACCAATGTATGTATTTTGTTATTATCTACTAGTACATCTATTATATTCCCTTCAAACCTTAAACAGATGTTCAAAACGATGAAACTAAAAGAGATCCCGTTTTTATAGCTACAAATTTGAACAAAATTGTAATGTCATTCAATAATTCGCAGTACACATAATTAAATGGCCAATACTCCTGCACATAGAATTCTCATTACACTGTGCGAGATTATCAAAATTTGGATGCTACGCAAACAACATCGTACGTACATTGTATTATTATTTCAAAACTAATATATATTTAGTTTTGAAATATAACCATTATAGTTTACATACCTTAACATAACAAATAGAAGTTAATAATTAAATGAACCTATAATCTTGGTCAATTAATACTAATATTATTCAATACTCAATTTCCGTTTTTAAACTTAAAATCAATCCCTAAATATCAGGATCATAATATATGATCATTAAATTATTTTTAATCACATTATTCCCTTTACCATAAATATATGATGATATTTGAATACAAATTTTGAGTTATCCCTACTCATTAGCTAAAACATATACTAATCCTTTTACTAAGAGTTTTTTTTCAAATACAATTACAACAAGAAACATATCTTCAAAACCAAGAAAAACACATCCAGGTTAGAATTTCTTTTACTTTTTATTAATAAATTCGTATAAGCATCATTCCATGTAAATACTCTACTATGTCCACATATTTATAGCAACGTAATACACCATTATCAGTATCATTTCATTGCCATATGCTGGGCTTACAATATATTGTTAGCAGCTTCATACAATACTGAGGGTATTAGTGATATTGATAACCAAACTTTACAAATTTGTTGTGGACTGCAAAAGACACTTATAACTTAGTTTTGCAATTCTAATAGTTGATGGATTCCAATAACAAGAGGAAAGCTATTGTTATCAACAACACGTTATCTCCTGGAAAAGAAAACACACCAACTGCAAGGTTACTACATGATATCGATATCAACTCCAGTAAGTGAAGACCATTAAGTACTCAAGAAGATGTTAGTTTTATGAGAACTACATCCACAACTCATTCCATAGATGAGTTCACACTGAATTCAGCCGTTAGACCTGCTCTTATTGATATAACTAATAGTAAGTAAACCCTTTCATGAAATTTAATTTTAATATCCATTAACAACAATACTAATTTCAATATGAAATAGTTATAATGTAATAACCTATACTTATCCTTTTAGATGGATCATCGTCTGCTACACCAACAGTTAGACGTAGAGGAAGACCGCCAAAGAATTCTACACAAACAACAACTAAAGAGTCTGTTAATCCAACAATAACAAGAATTCCTCGACAAAGACCAGGAAGGAAAACAATAGAAACGACTACTCCAGGCATCTAATCCCTTCCTCTCACAAACTTTTTAACTACATTTTGTTTTATTTATTTTTTGTTATTATGCTATAAATTCTTTATATAAACCAAAACGTTTACTTAATCTGACAGAGTTATCAGCTACATCTCCAACTATAACTTCAACCCCTGTCATACCAACGCCTGTAATTTCAAATATAAGTACTCGACGAAAACCAGGAAGGCCACGAAAAGAAATGACTACTCCAGGCATATAAATCATTTTTCTCCCAAATCCTTTAACTACAAATTGTTTTACCAAATTGTATTTGCATTTTGAA
Source organism: Chrysanthemum makinoi (assembly GCA_910596185.1). NCBI lineage: Eukaryota > Viridiplantae > Streptophyta > Magnoliopsida > Asterales > Asteraceae > Chrysanthemum > Chrysanthemum makinoi. Next base: position 40,197,187 of record OU343217.1, read on the forward strand.
TGACATATACATTTACCTGATGCCACAGATTTACCAACTACAACTCCATCTGTATCTCCAAGTCCTGTCACACCAACGAGTATAATTTCAATAATAACTCCTAGACGTAGACTAGGAAGGCCACCAAAAGAAACCACAACTCCATCTGTAACTGCAAGTCCTGTCATACCTTCATCATTAACTACAAGACGCCCAGGAAGGCCACTTTTAGATGACATAACACAAGGTATGCTTGTGTACTCCTTTTAATATATCTTTTCCCTTTGTTTTTTTAAATCTGTATATAACTTAACTGCTCTTAAACAGGAGCTCCTATGCGTCCTAACAAAACCACAAGGTTTAGCGGCAAATCTCCTGTCGCATTTGACATAAGTACATTTTTTTCTTAATAAACCACTTAACTATTGAATAGACTTTGTTAGTATTAAGTAATTCAGCCACAACATCATCTAAACTTTTACACAGGTTGTTTATCAGTTTCATCGGATATTACATCAAACAATGTTACCAAATCAATACTTACTTATGAGCCACATAGGAGAAAAAGAAAGCGTGTTTTAGGATCCACATCACGACGTATTAACTTCACCAATGATGCTGATGTACAAAATCATGTGAACAGAAATCCATTCGTTGGTATTTCAAGTGGTAATTTCAATTCCAAAGCAATATATAAATTCAACAAACGTACTGTTTTATTACTTAATTTATTCTTTACATTTACACTTTCATCACTGATTGTAAAATATAAAAATTATTCAGAATACATCGACCTCGGTGATCCAAATGTACCATGCTCTGATTGTGGGGCATTGTTGTGGGAAGCAGAGAGTAAAAGAGGCCACGGAATGGATGATTCATATTCTCTATGTTGCATGAGGGGTAAAGTTCAACTACCAGTTGAATTGAAGCCCCCTCCAAGTTTGCTCATGAGCTTGGTGAAAAATGAACATCCAAAAAGCAAAGGGTTCCATGAAAATATAAGGCGTTACAACTCCATGTTTTCATTCACATCTCTTGGTGGTAAAGTAGACCAAACAATTAACAACGGATGGGGTCCATATTGTTTTAGGCTTCAGGGAGAGAACTACCACAGAATTGGTTCTTTGATGCCTGAAAACGACAAGACTCCTAAGTTTGCGCAAATATACATAAATGACACAAGAAACGAGATACAGAACAGAATAAATGTTGTCAGGTATGCATATTCTAATTTTTCCTTAAACTTACAATTTTGGTGACTAATATTTTATCTGATATGCATTTCCGATGTGTTTTCATTATCTTCATAGTATAATTTTTTTAACTTAATGTTGCAGTAGTGGCTCCTCAAATTTATCAAACCCCACCAAAATTGATCATCAGCTAACAAAAGACTTAAAAGAGATGCTTGATGCCCATAATCCATTGGTTCACGAGTTCCGAATGGCTGGTCAACGTATGGCAACTGCAAATGATGACCAGAAAATAAGACTTAGGCTTATTGGCAAAAGAGATCATGATGGACGGACACATAATTTACCAACTGCATCTGAGGTAGCTGCACTTATAGTTGGTGACTTTGACTATTTGAAAGATAAGAGAGACATTATTTTGCACATGCATGGCGATGAAACAAGAAGAATTAGAGAGCTACGCGTTGAGTATTTGGCTCTTCAGTATCCGTTATTGTTTCCATACGCAGAAGATGGATACAGAACTGATGTATACCATAGAGGTATTACAGACTCGACACCAACAAAACAACGCACTAGAGTAACTATGCGTGAGTGGTTTGCACATCGTCTACAAGATAGACCAGACGTTTATTCCGTGATTCTTCACTCAAGAAGGTTGTTCCAGCAGTTTTTGGTAGATGGTTACACTATGGTGGAGTCTGAAAGGATGTCTTATTATAGAAAAAATCAAAAAGAGCTGCGATGTGAAACATATACTAGGCTGGCTAGCATGGCAAGTACATCAAATGGACCACGTGTTCTTCGTGGGAAAAAAGTTATTCTGCCTTCGTCACACACTGGGAGTCCAAGATACATGTTACAGAACTACCTTGATGCTATGTCCATTTGCAAGGTTTACGGATACCCGGATCTATTCATCACTTTTACATGTACCCCAAGCTGGCCTGAGATTACGCGGTATATGGAGGAAAAAGGGTTGAAATCAGAAGATCGGCCAGATGCGACTACAAGGGTATTCAAAATGAAGTTGGACATGTTGATGAAAGATTTTAAACAAAAACGCACATTCGGACGTGTAAAAGGAGGTATTTAATATTCATTTCAGATTTATTATTATACACATCAACATACTAATAACATTATAATTCTGAGTTTCAAACTAATATTATTTATATATTTAACTGAAATTTTGTTGTCTTTTATATGCAGAATTGTACACAATTGAATTTCAGAAACGTGGACTACCCCATTGTCATATTTGCCTTTGGTTGGAACCAAATGATAAACTACGTACTCCACAACAGATTGACAATTGTATATCCGCTGAAATTCCTGATAAGGATCTTGACCCAGCCTTATACCAACTTATGACAGAGAACATGATGCACGGTCCTTGCGGTATTGAACATCAGGACTGTCCATGTATGGTCAATCGTAAATGCACAAAAAAGTTTCCAAAATCATTTAATGAGGAGACTTTTATAGATGAGCAGGGTTACGCTATTTATAAGAGACCTGAAAATGGTAGAAAGGTGTCTAAAAGTGGCGCTGATTTGGACAATGGATTTGTCGTGCCATATAACCCAGGTTTGTTGAAACAATACCAGGCACATATAAATGTTGAATATTGCAATCAGTTTGGTTCTATCAAGTACCTTTTCAAGTATATAAACAAAGGACCTGATCGAGTCACTGCAGTGGTGGATGAAGAAGAAGTCGACGAGATTAAAGATTATTACAATTGCCGTTATCTATCCGCATGTGAGGCTGCATGGAGGATTTTTCAATTTGATATACACCACAGGTCTCCATCGGCTGAAAGGCTTCCGTTTCACCTACCAAACGAGAATGCTGTCTTTTTTGATCCAAGAGAGAGTATTGATTACGTCTTAGAAAAGGAATCAAATAACACGTCAAAGTTTCTAAAATGGATGGAACGTAACAAAACCGACACTGAAGCAAGACAGCTGTTGTATGTAGATTTTCCATCCAAATATGTATGGAAAAAACAAGATTGTGAATGGGAACCTAGACAGAAGGGAAATACCATTGGTCGCATACATCAGGTTCCTCCATCATGGGGTGAAATGTACTATCTTCATATACTGTTAAAAAAAATACCTAGAGTTCAAGAATGGGACGAGTTTAAGACTTATGACGGAATCCTTTACTCAACTCATAGAAAAGCTTGCTTCGCAAGAGGTTTGTTACAGGATGACAAAGAGTATATTGATGGTCTAATAGAATCAAGCCGCTGGGGGATTGGAGACTATCTAAGATCTTTATTTGTAGGGCTCATCATGACAGATAGTATGTCGCGTCCCGATTTTGTTTGGAACAAAACATGGCGTCTTTTGGCTGAAGATGTACAGTGGAAAGAACGTCGTATACATAATGATCCATGTATATTTATACATTTCCAATTCCAAAAATTACTTATCTTATGTGCTACAACTTCACAAATCATTTTTAATACCTACTAATAGATTTGCGGAACTGCTTTTGTCATTATTTCACCATGTGTCATTAACTTCAACAATGATTAAGCAACCCCAAACACTCCTTTCTAACTTATGATTTTAGATAGCAATTGCGAAATACATGTTCAATAACCTGATATTTTCATCAATAAGTACATAGACGCTTACCTGCTTTTATTTAACTACTTACACACGTATTAAAAACTTGATAACTATGTTGATGAGCGTGAATGTATATAGGTTGCATATTCAGAAACAATTTTTAACATATTTGTCATCGTTATCCTGTTTTCATAACTATCAAATTTTTATACACAAACATTACCATTTATGTATAACTTAAGTATCCCGGTTTATACAGAGTTGGAGTTGACTGATGAACAAAGGTACAATATATGCCTTACATACATTGAGCACATGTTACTTTGCAACAACAGGTCGCTAAAGACAATTGAAAACATACCTTACCCTAATGCACAATATACGATGCAAGGTTACAACAGACTTGTCAACGATGAAATGAAATACAATAGGACAGAGTTATCTGCATTGCATCTTAAGATGTACCAGACTTTAACAGATGAGCAAAAGTGCATTTACGCTACTATTTTGGATGTTGTGCAGCATGAAAAGGGAGGCATGTTTTTGGTTTATGGCTATGGTGGAACAGGTAACAAATATATGTCCTATATACTACTTACATTACCTTTTAATTCAAATTAATCCAGATGTATGATTACTTTTTTTCATCAATCAGTATGATAACAAAGTAAAAAAATCAATTACAAGTAAGACATATCTAGACAAAACAATGACAGCGTGTCTTCGCTCGGAAGGCAAAATTGTTCTTAATGTTGCATCAAGTGGTATCGCAGCACTCCTTTTGGATGGAGGAAGCACTGAACATTCAAGATTTGCAATTCCCATTAATGTGACTGAGGAGTCCATGTGTTCTATCAGTGCGGACAGTGATTTGGCTGATTTACTACGCAAAACAAGTCTAATTATATGGGACGAAGCACCAATGGTCCACAGATATTTTTTTGAAGCATTCAACAGAACCATGCGCGATATATGTAGATCAAACCCTTCACAACCATCTAACCAAGTTTTTGGAGGTGATATTTCACAACATATATTTGCACTCATATTCATCCATTGTCTGTAAATGATTCTCAACTCTTTTTTGCGGTGTACAAATTTCAGGGAAGGTGGTTGTTTTTGGAGGTGGTTTTCGTCAAGTACTACCAGTGATTCCCAATGGTAGCAGACAAAACGTGGTCCATGCATCCATCAACTCTTCATATTTGTGGGAACATTGTACTGTCATGAGACTAACTGTTAATATGCGTTTGTCAGCCGGAACAACCAGCGAGGAACAAAGGAAAATTAAAGACTTTGCCGATTGGATACTTGACATTGGTAATGGAAAGATAGGTGGAAAAATGATGGTGAGGCTGATGTAGAATTCCCAGATGACATGCTTATTCCAGATTCCGAAGATCGTGTTGGTTCAATAATTCGTGAAACATACCCTGATCTTATATCCAACTTGTGGAATCCTGAATACTTTCAGGAAAGAGCAATATTAGCACCAACACACGAAATGGTTGACGTAATCAACAAAAAGATGCTTGATAAAATTGATGTCGAGGAAAAACTTTACTACAATTCGCATGTGTATCACCAGCAGATTCTGATTCAAACTTTATCGAAGATGCATACACACCAAAATTCTTAAATACCATTAAAATGTCGGGTGTTCCTCATCACGAACTTACTCTTAAATTTGGTGCTCCAGTAATGTATATGAGGAACATTGATCAAAGAGCTGGTTTGTGTAATGGTACTAGAATGTCGGAGCTATTTGTGCAATACCAAGAATGATAATTACCCCATCCGACAACAAAATGCCCTTTAAACTCAACAGATGACAATTCCCCATCCAAGTTTGCTTTGGAATGACTATAAACAAGAGTCAAGGACAAACACTGTCACAAGTTGGACTTTTTTTAGAGAAGCCGGTTTTTTCACATGGACAACTGTATGTAGCGGTTTCAAGAATTAAAACAAAAGAAGGCTTGAAGGTTCTTTGTTGCGACATCGATGGTATCTACATAAATAAAACAACAAACGTTGTTTACAAAGAAGTGTTACACAAAATTTGAATTGTCTTTTATTAATAACTATAATGTTTAGTAAACACTTTTAGTATTTAGTATTCCTTTTCATGTGGTTTTTATTTTCATTAAAAATTTTACATTTAACTTTTCATTTACATATACCTTCAATGTTTTTAATTTTTTATACAATGAAAGATGATATACATTAATATTTTTTACCATAACAAACTATGATATATCAATCCATTAAAACCATTCACGTTGTTCATCAGTTTTAAAAAAAAAAAGTCACAATGTTCATCAGTTTTTTTTAAAAGAAATTGTTAGGAATTATGTAAACAGTTGGTTTCTGCTGATAGAGTTCCTGCTAATAGTTATTCTGTTTCCGCTGATACTACGGTTTCCGCTGATAGTTATTGTGGTCCGAAGGTTTCTGCTGATCGTATGCAGTTTCCTCTGATTGTTCCACTTTATTAGTTTATCAGTTTATTAGGTAAGATATGCATAAGTGCTTAGCAATCTGTAAAGTTGAGGGATATGCATATCTTCAGAGTGTTTTCCAAATCTGTTTTGCATCATCCAGATGATAGAAATCACTCATGGACTTCCTCATTAAAGGCAAGGACTACTTTACTACAAGCTCTTCCAGATGAGCACATGAGTGATTTCTATCATCTGGATGATGCAAAACAGATTTGGAAAGGAATAAAAGCTAGGTTTGGTGGAAATGATGAGTCCAAGAAAATGAGGAAGTCCATGCTCAAACAAAGCTTTCAGGAGTTTTCTATCTCTGAAGAAGAGGGTATCCATAAGGGATATGACAGGTTTCAAAAGATCCTCAGCCAGGTTAATCAGTTAAAATCGAAACCTGATGCTGAGGAATGCAATCTCAAGTTTCTTCGTGCTCTACCTGCTTCTTGGAGTCAAGTGTCTATTACTCTCAAGGCAAAAGGTGGCCTTGACTACATAAGCTTTGATGATCTCTACAACAAGCTGAAATCTCTTGAGATTGACATCAAGGGTCATTCTACTTTTTCTCCAGTTCCGTCACACTCTGCATTTGTTGGTGCTACAAGTGGAAACACAATGATATCATATGCTAATAGTCCCAAGTCTTCATCAGCAGCAACATTGACACACAAATCTTCTTTAAGAAGATCAAAGTCTAATTGTGTGTTAGAAGATGTGCTCTACTCATTTGTTGCTGAATCTGAAGATCAACAGCAGTTGACCTATGAAGACTTTGAACAAGTAGATAAATGGGATATGGAGGAGATGGATCTTAAATGGCAGATGGCTATGCTTGCTGTGAAAGTCAAGAGGTTTGAAGAAGGGTCTGGGAGGAAGTTTGGATACAAAGGAAGAGAACCAGCTAGGTTTGATAGGAAGAAAGTCATATGTTTTGAATGCAATCAACTCGGTCACTTTGCCAGAGAATGTCCTAAAAGGAAGGGAGGTGATAGAAGAAAGTATAATGCATACAAGCTCAAGGAAGCTGAAGAGATGAAGACTACAGCCATGCTATCTTTAGAGAATAGAGTTGACTGGGATGATCATGTGAATGATAATGAGGATGAAGAACCTCAGGTTGGACTGGTTGCTGATTCTACTGAAGAGATTGCAATGATGGGCATTACTTCTTAGGTACACAGTTGTATATTTGGTTGCAGTACTCAATATAATGCTCTTAAATGTGAGTTTGATGATGTCAATGATAAATATAAAGAGTATTTTATACAAGTCCAGGCCTATAAGAAAACAGTTAAAGCTTTAGAAAAACAAAAGGCCTGGTATGATCAAAATCAAATGGCTCTTGAGGAGAAAATAAATGTTTTACAAAGAGATTTAGATAACACAACAAATAAGTTAAAATTTAAAAAGAAAGAATATGTGAAGGTTGTTGCTGAAAAGGAAAGTCTTAAATCTAATTTAGACTCAAAGGTGGCTAGGCATAAACAATGGCAAGAACAGACTAAAAATTTAGAGAAATTGTGGAATAGCTCTATGTCTGTTAAAACAAAAATGAGGTTAGGATTTAAGGACTGTATTAGTCCAGATGAGGTGTATGACCCCAATGAATATAGTGTTTTTAATCTTGTCACATATGAAGAAGAGGATAAATATAGAAAACCTGTTAAATATATTAAACAAGGTGAAATGCATAAAGTTCCTTCTTATGTTAATGGTATTGTTAAGCCACCCAATCCAGACTCTGACTCAGATGAATCACATATGTCTTTTGGTCAAAAGTCCAATGACTTATCAGACACTGGCAGTGAGTCTAACACATTTATCTCTTGTTCTTCTAGGACTACAGAGACTCAATCTAAAGAATATGCCAGCTGTGATTCAAATAAAGAGTCTTTAGAGTCTGCCTCTCCTAAGCCTTTACAAGTTCCTCAACCCCAAAGTGTTGCTGTTAAAGAACCTTCTTCAAAGAAAACTTTTTCTAGAAACATTTCTTGCTCTGTTGATTTTGTTAAAAATAATTCTGATTTTGGTTGTGATTTGAATAATTTTGTGTGTAATGAGACTGTTCCTGTTTTGAACAAGAAATTTAAAAAGAAATCAAGTTTTGTTTGTGGAAGTGTTTTTCATCTAATCAAAGATTGTGATTATTATGAGAAAAAGATGAATGTGTGCCTAATCGACAGAAGTATAACAATGTTTGGAATGATGTGGCTAACATACCTCCATTTGTTCCCAATGGAACATATGTGAGAACCAACAAAATTAATTCTGCTGATAGACCAAATTCTGCTGGAAAACCAGTTGTTGATAAAAGGCCATTTTCCTTTCATTGGAGAAGAAAAGTTAATAGACCTCTGAACAGACCTACAAGCTCTTATTTTCAAAATGATTATAGGACTGTTAACACTGTCTATTACCATCAAAGGGGGGATTGGAGGGACACTGCTGTTAAGCCCTCAGCAGGTTGTTCTTGGAGACCAAGTAAATCAAGTTATATGCAGAGGTCCAAGAACAATAGTGGATCTCATCCTACTACAAGTTTTTCTAATGTGATCCACAAGGCATGCCCAAGTCAGTAATGACTTGGTCAAATACCATGTATACTAATTTTTTTCTTGTATATTTTTCTTTTGTAGGATGATCCTCTTTCCAATAAAGATATAGGAATTGTAGATAGTGGTTGTTCTAGGAGTATGACAGGGAATAAAGACAGACTTCATGATTTTATGGGTATACAAGGTGTACGATTACCTTTGGAGGAGGAGATGGTAAAATCACGGGAAGGAACTATAAGAACTGCTCAACTAGACTTTGAGAATGTGTATTATGTGGAGGCATTGAGAAATTTCAATCACTGTTTTACCAGTGTCACAAATTTGTGACAAGAAAAACTTTGTGCTCTCTACCGATAATGTCTTGTTCTTTCAAAAGATTTCCAATTACCCGATGACAGTCAAGTTGTTCTTCAAGGTACCAAGGAACACAATCTTTACACATTCAATCTCAATGATGTCCAAACAAACATTGAGATATAGCTTGTTTGGGGCCAAAGCATCCTTAGATGAATCTCTTAAATGGCATAGAAGGATGGCTCATGTGAACTTCAAAACTATCAACAAGCTAGCTAAACTTCGTTTAGTTAATGGCCCGCCTTCCAAAATTTTTACCAATGAGCACTGCGGTGGATTGCAACAAGGGAAAGCAAACAAAAGCTTCATATAGGCCATACTGCTGCCGCACTATCTCTGAGCCTTTGGTAGCTTCTTCACATGGATCTTTTTGGTCCTACATCTATCAGAAGCATTGATCACAAATACTACTGTTTGGTGGTGACTGATGCTTATACGCTATCGCCGGGCATTCTTCTTGGGACTAAAGATGAAACATTCCAAACTTCTTCAAGATTTCATTGCCCTGTGGAGAATAGTTGAACAAGAAGGTTAAAGCAATTAGGTGTGATAATGGGACAGAGTTCAAGAATGCTAAATTGATAGATCTCTCAGGCTACAAAAAGGATTAAAAGGGACTATAGCAATGCTAGGACTCCACAACAAAATGGAGTTGCCGAAGGAAAAAGCAGAACCCTAATTGAAGCAAAGAAGATCCATGCTTGCCGATTCAAAGTTGCCTGCCATAAAGTTTGATCAAGCAGCTTAGCACGCTTGTTATGTATTAAACAGGGTATCAATAACTAATCCTCACACAAAGACACCTTATGAACTTCTTTCTGGCAAAATTCCTACCATCAGTCATCTTAAGCCTTTTGGTTGTCATGTCACCATCCTCAATACAAGTGATCATTTGGGCAAGTTTGATGGGAAAGCTAATGAAGGATATGTAGTAGGCTATTCAGCTCAGAGTAAAGCATACAGAGTGTATAACCTCTCCACAAAGAGGGTTGAAGAGACTCTGAATCTCAGATTTATGGAGGACAAGCCAAATGTTCAAGGTGCGGGTTAAGAATGGTATTTTGATTTAGACTATCTAACTGATCATTTGGGTTATACTCGATATAAATCTAACATTTTTGCAGAACCACAAGAAACTTCCACTAACAATGTAGGTTCTTCAGATGTTGAGTCAGATTCAGAATGTGATGAACAAGTTATACTTGTTCCCTCTTTTCCTTCTAACCATTTTTCAGGTAACAAGAACTCATCTGCTCTTGATGAGGCTTCCAATGATGTGGGATATGCAGAAGAACTTGTGAAGCTTCAATGTCAAGAATATGCAGCTAAAGAAGATGCTGAAAAGTTTGGTTATGAATTCTCCAAAGATACACAAGATCTCTTGAGGCAGGCTACAATTGAAGCTCGCAGAAACTTTGATGCTGCTGAAAATGGCTCTTTTTCTGCTAATAATGTTCCTCATTCCACTGATAAGGGTTCAATTGTCAGCCGATGCGCCGATGTCACCGATAATGTACCGGTTTCTTCTGATAGTGAAGTTGTCCCTGTTGTTTCCAAATCTGCTTCATCTGCTAGCAATTTGGGTCTTGAAGCTACTCCTACCAGATTTCCAAGTCCTTCTGACTTAGCAAATTCACAACATTCAAGCTCTCCATTGGATGGCATTCATCATCAATCAAGAACAGGCATTTTTGATTCTTCATCTTATGATGATGACTATGGAGCAACTCTTACTAATCTAGCAACATCTATGGATGTTAGTCCAAATATCACAAAAAGGATTAACACAGTTCTTCCACAATCTCTTATTATTGATGATCCTACTTCCACTGTCCAAACTAGAAGCAGGGTCAAGAAGACAAAATTTGGTGAATGCTTTTCTCCACTACATAAGGGGTTCAACATAGAAACAATCATATAGACTATCAACATTGTCTATTTGCTTGTTTCTTATCTCAAATTGAACCTACTAGTATTTCTCAGGCACTTGGTGATGTGGATTTGGTAGCTGCTATGCAAGAGGAGATGCAACAGTTTTTGAATCAAAATGTATGGGAACTAGTTGATTTGCCTCCTGGTAAATATGCTATTGGAACTAAGTGGATTCTCAAATGTTAGAGAGATGCAAGAGGTATTGTGGTGCGAAATAAGGCTAGATTGGTAGCTCAGGGTCATAGACAAGAGGAAGGCATTGATTATGATGAGGTTTTTGCTCCTGTTGCAAGAGTGGAAGCCATACGACTTTTCTTGGCATTTTCCTCTTTCATGGGTTTTATGGTTTATCAGATGGATGTGAAGAGTGCATTCCTGTATGGGGAAATTGAAGAAGAAGTGTATGTCACTCAGCCCAAGGATTTTGTAGACCCACATCATCCTGATAAGGTTTACAAGGTGGTTAAGGCATTATATGGGCTTCATCAGGCTCCTAGAGCTTGGTATGCTAGGCTTTCTTCATTTCTTCTGAAACATGGTTATAGAAGAGGTGCTTGATGAGTGTGTAAATACTCATCATTTTTGGTCAAATCTGAACTGCAAAACATTTAAAAACGCTCAGAAATGCATCAAAATACTGAAAATATCTCAAAATTGCATTTTATATGTTTCAGATGCAAAATGTTTAAAATCAGATGAAAATTGAGCTAAGTTTGCATAATTGGCAGTTTTAGTCCCCCAACTTTCAAATCTTGTCAAAAATAGTCCCTGAGCACTTATTTTAAAAGAAAAGTCACCAAAGGTCCTTTTGAAATCATAAGTTGTCATAATTAGTCCTTTGGTGAAAAATTTCAAAAGTTTTGAGAATTTACAAGTTTAGTCCTTCAAGTTTAAAAATTGGCAAAAATAGTCCTTGGAAGTTTGAAAATGTCTTTTATGGTCCTTGTACTATTGGAACTTGTCATAATTGGTCCCTTGGCATAACTTTGAAAAAGTGGCAGGATTGGTCCTTCAAGTTTGGAGAATTGCAGTTTTGGTCCTTGTAATAATAAACAAAACACCTTGGCCCTGTCAAAACAAAGCATGACCCCCCGCCACAAACCACTTGACCCCCCCTTTTTGAACCCCCTGCCATAATAATATAAGCCCGATCAAATAAGTCAAACACCCTTATCCCATCTTTTCCTCCCTTTTTCCTCCTTCCCACCCACTGTCTGCAACTCTTCAGACCTTCACCTCTCCTCCAGCTAACCCTCACCTTTCCATGTCCCCTCCACCTCCACCAAATAACAAAATCATTTAATGCTTCTCCTTCCATTCACTCAACCTCAATTTAAAACCATTTTGGCGCCAAAATATCATAATGGCCAAAATGACTCAAGTCATCTAATGGCTCCAAAAGCAAGTGGGATTTGCTCAGAGGAGAGAGAGAAGACCTTTTGATGTATAAATAAGAGAAGAGAAGCAAGAGAGTGTAGTAGTCTTTAGTTTTAGTTTCCATGTATGTCGTTTTTATTGTTTAAAGTCTTAATTAAGTTCTAAATTGTACTTTCAATCTTCCTTGTATTAAACTCAAGCATTTATATCAGTTGTAACTAATTTTCAGTAGTAATTCAAAATTTGGTTAAGTTTCTTATTTTTAAGTTTTCTTTACTTATGCAAGTTTTAAAATGATCTCATACTCAAGCTCCAAGTAGCTTATTCTTAACTCAAATAAGCTCACTTAAGCTGTCCATAGCTTTGAGTAAGCTTATAATTCATTTTTAAGCATAATTGCATTTGGTCAACGAAAGTCAACCTGTGAGAAAATCTTGGTTAAGCAACTATGGGAATGGAAATTGGGTGATGCAGAGTTGATTTGGGTTGGATTTGATTAGAATAGTGGTAGTTTGGTTCTGGTTTAAAGTTGCAATAGCTGGACCGGGTTGTGAGTTCCAAGTTCTCTTTCCATTTAACTGTTGAATTTGCATATTTGTTATCATTGATATTTGCTTATTATAATTGCTTGATTCAGTTGTTATTTGGCTTATAGAATAGTGTTTTAGTATTAGTTGTTAAGCTTAGATTGAATGTCTAGTTAGGATTAGTGAAATTGTGATATAAACTAGTGTTTGGATTGGATAGTTATATTAAGCTTGAGCTTTGGTTTGTGCTTAAAATCTGTCTACTCAGTCTCAATTAGGTCCACTTGAATCATTTTAGTCATCAAATTGCATCTACAAACTCATTTAGGCAAAATTGCTTTGAATCTGCTCTTATTGTCATTTCTGTGAGAGTTAGTTTGTAGAATCTTGCCTATAGGTGTAAAGGTTAGTGATATAGCTTGCATCAGTGTTGTTTCATCATTAAATAACATAATCAGTTCACAAATTAAGATCAAATCTCACAAAAGTCAAAAATATCATTTCTGTAAAAGTCAAAAAATGAAAACTCGTTTTCACCCAACTTGGTTGATTTTTCATAGCTTCATTATTGGTTCAATTCAAGTGAAACTTTGGGTTTAAAAACTTCAGTTGGTCAAGAATTGAAAAGTGATTTTTTTGGAAATTTTTGTAAGTCCTTATAAGCTCCAAAGCGACTTGTCAACTAGGTCTAAAGTGCCCTTACTTGTGCACTGACTCAATGTATATTGAGTGTGCACAAGGTTTTGTGCGTAGCTTGTCAAAAGCTCATTTGAGCTTATCTCAGGCTCATTTTTGGTTTTTAAGTAGCTATCCAGGTCTACTTTAGGTTCCAACTTCTAGTTTTCTGATTCAACTTATTAATAAGCAGTTGCATGAGCTTGAAGTAAGACCCCAAACTGATTTTTACTTGTTTGATTTTGGACTCATAAGCTTATAGCTGGTTAGATTGAGGTTCTGAGTAGCTGGAACAAGTTGTTTTCACTTAGTTATAGCTTAACCTAGCTTCTGCTTTCATTTGGTGGTCTTTAGTGCTTATTTGCTTATTTTTAGTGTTTATTCATAAGCAGTTTAATGCAGCTTCATAATCCTTCACATAAGCCATTGTTTTTATATTTTTCTTAGAATTAGAATATTAATTTAGACTTTTCCTGAATTTTTCATATTTTTCCAGCACTGTTTGATATTTTTCCTCATTTAAATCAGTTTTTAGGACTTTTAAATTAGCTTTTTTTCCAAATAAATCAGAAAAGCTTCAAAAAAATAAGTCTTCATTTTTCCTAGGCTAAGATAAATATAAAGATCAAAAAAATAATTTTTCCAGATTTTTCTTAGTTAAATTTGTAATTTTTAGCAATTTAATTAGTTTTAAATAGTTTTTAAATCATAGAAATTAGAATATAAATCATAAAAATACAAAATTAGTTTTGAAAATTCTATTTAGTTATTTTAGATTTTTCTAAGTCATAATTTCACTTTTCTAGCTTTATTTCGTATTTTCTTATATTTTAAGGTATTATTAAATAGGTAAAAATAGTTTTTAATTAATAATAATTAAATAAATAGTCATAAAAATAATTTTCTTTTTCTCTAAATTTTCTCTTATCATTAGGTTTCTAAAAATTTCATCTTTATATTTTTAGGATTAATACTGTTTCAATTTCACATTTTCTTTTGTATGTTACGTAGTTTTTAATTTAAATTTATAAAAGAAAAAATCAAAAACATCAAATTTTAAAAATAGTGATAGCGTTTATTTAATATAATTTATCTTTTTAATTTTCTTTAATTTGCATTTAAGCCCCTGTAATTTACAAACTTTTTCTTTAGGTATAATTATTCAAAATCATAACCTTTTCCCGTTCATTATCACCCGATCACTATACGTTTGATTATTCAGTCGCACAACTCGTTGGGACTTAACGACCCGGGGAAACACTATACTCTCCAGATCTTAATTGTATTGTTTCTGAGCTGTTTGAAGTTTATTACGGTTGACCATTCACAAGTGGTTAGCTTGTGTGATAAAACTTGACGGTTCGGAAGCGATCAGTGCTATTGATAAAACTCTCTTTACTAAGAAGTCCACCAGAGACATTATTCTTGTGCAAGTGTATGTGGATGATATTATCTTTGGATCTACCAAAGAAGCATGGTGTAGAGAGTTTGAAGAATTGATGAAGAGTGAATTTGAGATGAGTTCCATGGGTGAACTTACTTTCTTCTTGGGTCTTCAAGTGAAGCAGAAATCAGATGGCATTTTCATTCATCAAGAGAAGTATGTGCATGATATCCTCAAAAAGTTTGATATGAAACTTGTTAGGACTGCTACTACACCATATGAGGCTCCTAAGGCTAAGTCAAACAATGATCCAGATCCAGTTGTTAATGTACATCTTTACAGGTCCATGATTGGGTCTCTCATGTATTTGACTGCCCCTAGGCCTGACATTATGTTTGCAGTCAGTGCTTGTTCTAGGCATCAAGTCACTCCTTTGACTTCTCATTTGACTGCTGTCAAGAAGA
Organism: Chrysanthemum makinoi; assembly: GCA_910596185.1. Classification (NCBI taxonomy): domain Eukaryota; kingdom Viridiplantae; phylum Streptophyta; class Magnoliopsida; order Asterales; family Asteraceae; genus Chrysanthemum; species Chrysanthemum makinoi. The sequence continues at coordinate 40,212,707 of OU343217.1, forward strand.
TTTTCAAGTATCTAAAGGGCCAACCAAATTTGGGCCTTTGGTATCCTAGAGAATCCCCTTTTGAGTTGGAAGCATATAGTGATAGTGACTATGCTGGTGCTAATTTTGATCGAAAATCTACAACTGGGGGTTGTCAGTTCTTGGGGAGGAGATTGATTTCTTGGCAATGCAAGACGCAGACCATTGTGGCTACATCCTCTCTTCGTTTATGGCTGAAAGCGAATATGTTGCTGCTGCAAGTTGTTGTGGTCAGGTACTTTGGATTTAAAAGCAATTATTGGATTATGGGTTCAATTTTATAAACACAAAAATTTTTATAGATAACCAAAGTACAATTTGCATTGTTAAAAATCCTGTTTTTCATCAAAGAACTAAACACATAGAAATTAGACATCACTTTATCAGAGATGCTAATGAAAAACGCCTTATTCAAGTGGTTAAAGTTCATTCAGATGAAAATGTTGCTGATTTGTTAACAAAAGCTTTTGATGGACCCAGATTTCAATATTTGATTGTCAATATTGGCATGATTAACCCCTGATTCTTGTGTTTGAGGGGAGGATTGTGTCTAAGGGGAGGATTCTGGTTTAAGGGGAGGACTTTTTGGTCTTTTTGGTGTATATATCTGTATATGATGTTTGAGTTTATGTAGAGTTTTTGTATATTTTTGTATTTTTAGTTTATGTATTCTTTATATATATATTTGTGTGTGCTTTGTGTTCCACTAATCATCTTGCAGATCTAGATTCAAACACACAATCATGGGAATCAGTTTTCTGAGTCAGAAGGAACAAAATTTTATTCATTTAAAACAACATGCATTCTCAGATACAGGGACATCATTACAGACATTGAAAATAACAAACAAGACCAACACACAACATCCCTTCTTCCCTTGACCTCCTCCTCAGACCAAAGCTTCTTTCATCAAGGCCTCCTCTCTGGCCTTATGTTTCCCCACTATGGCATCCTGTGATGCTCTCTTCCTCTCCTATCCATCCATTCCCACACTGGGCGTGCAGGAAGACCCATCACAGTGGTTCTTCTGGTGGGATTGGATGTGGAGGGTTGGGGGTCTGGAATTGGAGCACTTGGTGGTAGCACAGAAAGAGGAGCAACCATCATAGACCTGGTGTTTCGAGGTCTATAGGTTGGATCATTCACCTCATCATCAGAATCTTCTTTCATATCCCTGAGCTCAGCACTTGACACCTCAACCTCATTCTGAGGAGGGTGTGAAACTTCTTCCTCTGAAGAAGTATGGTAGAAGGGGGATTGGTAAGGAGATGGCCTTGAAATGTAGGTGATGCTATTGGAAGCACCAGGAGGGAAGTAGTTTAACCAATTTGGTTCACTTTCAGAAGATGATAGTTCTATTGGATGATTGGGAGAACTGCTCATTGTTGTATGGTTTTGTTTTTGTGTTAAGGGTTATGAGTTTGTGTGTGTGTTTTTACTGTATAAAATAAGGTTAGTTTTATAAGTGTTTTGGAATCTTTGGTCAGTAAAAGTTATGGTAAATATTGATGGTTGGAATTTAGATCGCTAAAATTTCTGGATGGAGACAGTTTAGGCACTATTATGAGTCAAAGATTTGAATTGATTTTCTTCATATTGCCGCTGATAGTGTAATGGATTCCTCTGATGAGCTGCGGATTCTGCTGATAGTATTGGAAAGTTACTACGGACAAAATTTAAGTGGTTTCTGCCGTTTGACTGGTTAGTTTCCACTGATTGACTTTTTATTACCGCTGATAGTGTTGTAAATTTGGGGTTTTTACTTTCGGGTTTAATTGAGTCAAAATTCGTCAAAGAATTTTTGTCAATTAAAACAACTATTTTGGGAAACCTATTTAAAATAGTCAATCAGAAGAAACCCACACCCAAATTCCCACTTCTTTTGAATCCTGCTCATACTCAATCTTCTCAATCAATATCGATGGCATCACTCGAATACAAAGTGGATCACAACAAGACTGCATTTTTTATTCACACCAAAGGGAGCGACATCTATGACTCAATGATTGATTTTCTCTTGCGCTCCAAAATCAGGTATGCTCTTTCACACTCTCCATCTGTTGTTTATGACTCTCTTGTCAGACAATTTTGGGCCACTGCTCATGAGCGGTCTCTTTCTGGTTCTACCAAGGAGATAGTGGCTACTATTGATGGTAGAGAATATGTGATAACAGAGTCTCTCATTAGGACTTAGTTACAATTTGATCATGCATATGGTATTTTTGAGAATGATAAAAAGGATCTTATCTCTGGACTAACCAGCTTAGGGTATCCTTTTGATGGCAAAATAGTTTGGTATAAAAATAAGTTTTGCCCTAAGTGGAGGTTTTTAGTTCACACCCTGCTTCAATGCCTAAGTCCAAAATCTGGTGGTTGGGATCAGTTCTCCAGTTCTATTGCAAATGCTCTTGTATGTTTAGCTCATGGGAGACAATATAATTTTTCAAAATATATTTTTGAGGAAATGCTTAAAAATGTGAAGGATACCAAGCATAAATTTCTCATGTATCCTAGATTCTTACAAATGATATTAAGCATTGAAACCTCTGACAAAACTCCTAGGGTTATTACTAAATTAACTGCTAAGTTATTTGCTACTATGAAAACTGGTTATACTGGAGAACATAGGCCCTTGCTACCAACCATGTTGCTTGGTGTCCATATTGCTGCTGATGCATCTGCATCAGTTGCCCCTGATGACCCACAACATCCACCTTCACCTCATCTTAATGCCCCACCTTCACCTAGGCCTGTTGATCATGAGGAGCCAGTTATTGCTTCTACTTCACAGGACCAAACTCCTGTTGAAACTGAGGCTAATCTTACCTCTTCTAGTGGTATGCCACATAGTCCACCTAGACAACCTTTTGAGGATGACACTACTTTTGATGATTTCATTGTGTCTCCTCCTAGGTCCAATGTAGCTCATCAAACCACAGGTATTCCTGCTGGTGGAGCTGAGGATCCTACTATGCTAACGAATTTGTCTAGTTTACTCAACAGGTATGTACAAAAGGTTGATGATTTAGAGGTCCAACTCAAGGATTCTAGGAAAGAGCTTAAGGAGACTAAGCTCAATTTGGGTGGTGAAATGGTGAAATTATTAAAGAGAGTGAAAGATTTGGAGGTGAGATTGGGTAAAAGGAGAACAAGGTTGGTTGTATATGATGATGAGGAGGAACAAGGTCAAGAAAATGTTCATATCAATCTTGAAGCTCTCCATGTGCTAGCTTCAGTTTCATTAAGAGAAACTCAGTCCTCAACAGATAAGCCAGTCAAAGTATTTCAGAGAAGACCAAAGAGGAAGAGAAGTTATCTGAGTAAGATGACTCTAAAGATCAAGGGTTAGTGGATGCTGCTGAGACATCTAATGCAGGTGATAAGGAGGATAGTGCTTCTGATGTGGTGATTACTAAGGAGCAAGTGATGAACAAGGGAACTGACATTTCTGCTGACAACTCTCCAGTTCCCTCTGAAAGTGCATTCATCGCTGCTGAGAAGTCTGTTCCTTTGGATACAGTTGCTTCTGATGTTCCTCAAACTGTTCCTTCGGATCAGCTTGATGATATTGTGGAAGATGAGATTGTACCTACTTCTTCTGAGGATAAAGGAAAAGTGAAAATAGTTGCAGAAGAAGAAGTAGATTTGGCTGTAGATAAGGATGAACAAAAAAGATGGTTTAGACTTCATGAGATATCTATGCAGGATAGAGTAGTTGTAGAACAAGCTCAGGCAACTTTCAATGCAGAGTTCTTGGCTGAAAGAGGTACTGAGATTACACCTGAAAGGATGAAGGAATTGAATGAACTGGCTATGGGATTTTCATATGCAGATTGGACCCAGCTTGGTGATGATGTTGCTAGGAATCCCACTCTTGCTCAATCAATTTTAGGAGGAACATTCACTTCTGATAACTATGTCCAAGACATAAGGACATTAGTTACTCAAAGAAGGAAGGCTGCAGCAGAGATGAAGGCTAAAGCTAGAAGAGAAAAACCTCCTTCTCAGGCTCAACAAAGATTGCATATGAGAGTTATGGTGAAAAACATGAGCTCTATTATATATAACTCAGGATGGAGTATGTCTCAAGTAAAGTCTTTCTCTTATGAAGTGTTGGTGAAAGAATATAATAGAATTATGGATAGGTCTTTGAAAGATGGTGTTAATCCTTTTCAAAGGATGAAGAGGCATTCACTCACTTTAGAAGGTTCTGAGATAAAGTGATTGAATATCATTGATGCCTCTGATGGTGGTACTTCTGCTGATGAAGATCCTTCTAATGTGCCTTTATCTGAGACACAGGAGACTTCAGCATGTGAGAAAAAGGAGTTACCAGTTGCTGATCTTGGTTTGGAGTCTTCTAATGTTAACCTTGATAGTTAGAAACCTTCTTCTTCTTTGCCTGACTCCAGTGTTCATGACACTTCTGAACCTTCTCTTTCTTCCACACCTGGTGGTAGAAAGAAGACTATGGCTAAAAAGAGGAAATCTAGTCCTTTGGATCTTCAAGCTTCAGACAGTACTTTCATCAAAGATTTTGAAGAAGATGATCTAGATGAGGAAATGGTTGTTTGGTCAAAGTTGGTCAAATGGGAGCTAGTTCCAACAGGTCTTGGAGGTTTGGGTCATTTCAATTCTGTTCATAGGGAGGATGGCACAGTAAGGATATTCACATTTCTTACTTGAAATTCTTAACTTTTGGATAGAAATGATCTTATTAGGTCAGTATGAAATGGTTTCTACCTATTTTGAGTCTCATGCTGTTTCTGAGACTGGGATGTTCTTACTTGGGGATTTACAAGTGTTATTTGATTCAACATCTGAAAATGGAAAAGGTTATAGAATATGGGAAGGTCAGGATAACTGGGAGGTCTATCAGTGGACATTCTACCCTTTGTCCAATGTTCATGTGGTGCAGACTTGGGATGGGGTGTATTTTTACATGTTAACTGATGTAGATTATCCACTCTCTCAGAGGTTAATGGCACAGACGTTATCGAATCAGTTAGTCTTCTCTACAGCTCCAGTTGGAAATGATATGACCCATGTAGAGCAACTTGTCAAGAGGTTAAAGGATAAATTACTTGCTGCATCTGCTGAATCTTCCAAGTGATGGGTATAGTATTTGTATAATATTTATTCTGTTTATATTTGTCTTATTATATATTGTGTTTAAAAAAAAATTGTATATACTATGTTACTAACTTTTATTTTTGAGAATAATTTTGAACAAATATATTTTATATGGTTTTTAACACACCATGTCTTTCAGACAAAGAGTTAACTTTCCATGGGGTACAGCTGTGGAAAGTATTCTCAAATCTGTTGATAGTTGCTGATTTACTAAAAATCAGAGGGTTATCAATGTACCCTGGTCTCATACACTAAACATTGACTACTCCATGAGCAAACGGCTCTGGTAAAGAGATGTCAAATCCCTTGGATGGTTGTAAACTTGCCAATAAGTTGTATGGTACTCAACTCACCATGTCCTCATATATGAAGAGTTGGCTAGCCCACAAGTTCATGGCTTGTGGTAAAGGCTGTGGAACACCATGACTAGTCCTGAGTTAAACGGCTTCAGGTAATGACAAGTCAAATCCGTTGATGGCTGTGATGGTTTGCCAAAAACCATTCGGGTTATCCAACACACCAATGATTCATGTTCTAAGTGTTGGACTGGTTACTAGTTCACCAGGGTGATGTCATGATTCCACCAAAGGACTATCTAGCCCAAGAGTGAGTAGCTACTTGGTAAAGGCTTATCAAATCTACTCAGGTTACTGATGTTGCTGATTTTCGCATGGGTTCTTGGACTTCATTGCTTATCTGGTGGTTCTAGGTGTTATACTGGTATTTATTTATAGTGTCAATTCCTGCTTAGCTCAAATCCTCTTGTTTACTGAAGATCTATCTGGAAACTTGAAGTTAACAGAGTTAAAGTCAAGTTTAGGGGAGGATTGTTAGGAATTATGTAAACAGTTGGTTTCTGCTGATAGAGTTCCTGCTGATAGTTATCCTGTTTCCGCTGATACTACGGTTTCCGCTTATAGTTATTGTGGTCCGAAGGTTTCTGCTGATCGTATGCAGTTTCCTCTGATTGTTCCACTTTATTAGTTTATCAGTTTATTAGGTAAGATATGCATAAGTGTCACACCCCCAATTTACCTGTTTTGCAGCGGAATGGAATTCCTGGGGGATTGACTGTCATATCACCACATCACAGTTATATTGAACGACCTAAAGTGCCGTTTTAAAAACACATCGTTGGATATTTCATAAAAACATTCAGAGTACAACATCGGTCCCAAAAGGTTTACAAAGTTTGCGGAAATACAAATATAATACAAATCCAAACGATGTTTTGAAATAAAGTGCCATAATGTACATAATGTAAGTCGACGCCTCGACTCAAAATGTAGGTCCCTAAACCATGTCATGATGATAATGCCTCTCAGTTCGAAAATACATTGCTAATAACGGTCAACAATAATGTTGGTGAGAAATCATAGGTTTATGTAAATGTTTTATACGACTACACAAGTATCTAGCATGCATGACCATCAAGTCACGTAAAAATAATGTTACAATTGCTCTAAGCCCATGACCCCGAAACTAGACTGTTCAATCATGTATGCCCCTGCAGAGTGTTTGCCAGACAACTCCGTAATGTGATCAAATGAAATGCATCCGTTTTCCTGGTTGGGATTCACCAACCCGGATGGAGGCGTCACCCTCGATAGATCTATCCACTCATCCTCGCTTCAAAGATTAACGGTTCATGTTCAAGAAATGGGGACTTTCAAATTGGAAAATGCGGTAACTTAAGCAATGTAATGAATTTAACATACTTGGTATCGTACAAAGAAAAATGTAGTGCAATGTATTCTCCCCCGGGGGTTTGAAAATAATCGAAAGCATGTAAAACGGGGCTATGAAAACTCACTTGGATAACCTGGAATAATGGCAAAAGTGAGTACACCGAGGTTTAATGTGATGCTAACGGGACCTATTATGAATGATATGATATGTCATGAGTTGCAATGTAATGTTATGCATGCACTTGATATGTTATTTATACCATTTACGAGTTTTGAAAATATTACTCGACTTCGAAAAATACTCTTTTGACGTCTTGACCAATCAAAAATCACTTTACATGTTTTTACGTCAAAATGTCATCCTACAATGGTTTTATAATGATTTTTAGAGAAATTACCAATTTTCGTCGCAAAACAATGTCGTTGGAAAAATCATGTAATTACCAAAAATGGCTTTGGAAAACTAGTCGTAAAACAGTGTACGTCGATCGTTAGAGAACGAACTCGACGGTTTTGGAAAGTTTGTATCGATATCTAAAAGTTTCAGTTCAGGAGTTTTCGTCCAAAAGGTCTCGAACATAAAGATAATAAGGGTTAAAGATGGTGGTTTTGGCTAATTGTGTGCAGAAAATTAGTTACGGCAAGTTTATGAAAAAGTGCATATCTTTGTCGCTTTCAAACCGTTTCTACGTTTAATATGTCCTTAGCTTCGTATTGAAGTAAACTAATATATTTTGAGAAGTCGAAATAATTTGTGAAGCTTAAGGCTCGTTTTTGACTCGGACAAAATAAATATAGTATGCTGAAATTTCTGAAAATAATATTTTCCGTCGTCAAACTTGTAAAATCCATAACTTTTTCGTTATAAGTCCGTTTTATCCGCAAGCGCCACGGATTCGTTTTTAAGTATATTTTCTAAAAATCAAGGCCAAAATGTCGTGCCTACTGTCGGATTTTCCAGAAAAGCAAAACAAGGACAGAACACAAAATATACTTATCGAAAATAGTTTTTCTCGGACAAAACCTATTCTAATCCCTTCAAATCAACTCCAAAACTAATCTAATCCTACCATACACCTTCTTAGGGTGTCATGGGTTCCTAATCACCATCAAGACCAACCAATACCAAGGGGATAATTATAGGATGACCAAATATATATATATATATAACTTCTAAAATCATGCAATAAATGGTATAAATCACATATCATGCATATAAGCTCCAAAAATGAAAAGAAACATATGAAAATGAAAAGGAAACTTAAAAATGATAAGAATATGCTTACTAGTGATAGTGATGAGGTGAAAGTAACAAGGATTAACTTAAATATCCTTGGTTTTTATTTCAAAACCATAAAAAGGATATGAACTAGGTTGAAATAACACTTGATCTTGATAAAAATTTTGATCCCTTGTACTCCTTGATGTAGTGACCGGTTTTTGATAGAGAGAAAGAATGAGGGAAACTTATGCTATTAACTATGTGAATATCTTAGATACATGTATGAGAAATGAATGAGGTAAAAGACTTTTATGTATGAGTAAAAACATTATCAATCAAGAACCATACACATTTTAATGCAAGCCCTCCCCTATGGCCGGATTTAGGGGAGTCTTGTTTCCCAAGATATATATATATTTTTTTTTTTTTTTAAATTGTTACTTGTATAAATTTTGTATAAACTTGTATTATTTGTAAAGGAAATGTAAGAAATTGTGACTTGTAAGGTAAAAGGTATAATTTTGGTACAAGTAAGTTTTTATTAGGTCAAAATAGAATGTAATGATATAATAAAAATTGTAAAAATACTTTCCTTGTGAAATTTGGGTGATAAAATAATTATCGTATAGTTTTTAAGAAAAATAACGTAATAATTAAACTTTAACGATTAATATACCAAATAAATTTGAAACACTAGGAAAACTAAAAATATAGTTTTTATAAACTAAATGTAAGTTTAAAAATACCTCGGGATCATTTTTGAAAGTAACGGGTTAAATATTCAAAATAATAACTCACGCGATAAAGATTATAAAATATAAAAATTACGCGTAAAATATGAAATGAAATGTCGTGAATGAACTAATGAGATGCACATGATGTCAATGAAATGTAGACTAATCATAGTCCATATGAAATGTACGTGATGTCATGATCATGAATTCGCCGCTAAACCTCCAAGGTTACGCGAATTTGAAACAAGTAAACCAAGTTTACTCAAAATGTTGAAATAATGAGACATGAATTGTGTCGAGAAATGACCTGAAAGTACGGATTGTCACATTCGCCCATCCAAAAAGGAATTCAGTCCCTGAATTCAATCGTTGTTAGGTCTAACGGTGTCGGTGAAAAGATGAGGATACTTGCGTCGCATCCGGTCTTCCCGTTCCCAAGTAAACTCAGGACCTCGTCGAGAATTCCAACGAACTTTCACAATAGGAATACGACTCTGTTTCAACCGCTTGACCTCGCGGTCCATGATTTCTACAGGTTCCTCCACAAAGTTGAGTTTGTCGTCAAGCTGAACTTCGCCCAATGGAATAACGAGCGATTCGTCCGAAAGACACTTCTTCAAGTTTGAAACGTGAAATGTGTTGTGCACATGACCGAGTTCGACGAAGATCAAGACGATAAGCTACGGACCAACTCTCGCCAAAATCTTGAATGGTCCAATGTATCTCGTTCAATTTCCCACGCTTTCCAAACGCACGCACTTTCCAAGGCGATACCTTCAACATAACTTTGTCTCCCACTTGAAATTCCAAATCCTTGCGTCTAACATCCGCATAACTTTTCTCTCGACTCCTTGCGTTCTCGAGTCTATCACGAATTTGAACAATCTTTTCCGTGGTTTCCGCACCATTTCGACCAAGTAAGTTGCGCGCCTCCTACCTCGGCCCACCAAACAGGTGAACGGCACTTACGACCATACAGTGCCTCGAATGGTGCCATCTTGATACTGGTGTGATAACTATTGTTGTACGAGAATTCTATCAATGGCAAATGGTTAGCCCAACCATTTCCAAAATCAATCACACATGCCCTTAGCATGTCTTCTAACGTTAGAATGGTCCTTTCACTTTGACCGTCGGTTTGTGGGTGATATGCTGTGCTCATCTCTAATCGGTTCGAATGAATCTTGCAATGAATTCCAGAAGTTTGAAGTGAATCGACTATCTCTCGGTTTGAAATGATAGAAATTGATGCTCCGTGCCTCGAGACTATTTCCTTGACATAAAGTCTAGTGAGTTGCTCCATAGAATAAGTCTCTCTAATAGGTATGAAATGGGCTGATTTGGTAAGACGATCAACAATTACCCAAATAGCGTCGTAACCTCCCGATGTCTTAGGAAGTTTCGTAACAAAGTCCATCGTAATACGTTCCCATTTCCATTGAGGAATTTCTGGTTGTTGAAGTAAACCTGAAGGCTTCTGATATTCGACTTTTACCTTAGAGCAGGTAAGGCATTTGCTAACGTACGTGGCAATCTCCGCTTTCATGTTCGGCCACCAATAAAGCTTCTTAAGATCTTGATACATCTTATCCGATCCTGGATGAATAGAATACTTTGACTTATGCGACTCATGCATAATCAATTCTCGTATTCCGCCATACAATGGAACCCACATTCTATCCTTGAAACATAGTACTCCATCTGCTCTCTTTACAAAACCATTTGCGCTTTCGGGCATACCATAAAGCTTTTCACTTGGTCGATTTTCCTCCTTAAGTGCCTCGACTTGTGCTTCGTGGATTTTCGATGGTAAAGGAGAAATAATCGTCATTCCCAATGATCGAACTCTTAAAGGTTTAGGCCTCTCTTTCCGACTAAGAGCATCACCACAACATTGGCTTTTCCTGGGTGATACTTGATTTCACAATCATAGTCGCTGAGTAACTCCAACCAACGACGTTGCCTCATATTAAGCTCCTTCTGATCAAGAATATATTGCAAACTCTTGTGGTCGGTAAACACTGTGCACTTTGTACCATAGAGGTAGTGTCTCCAAATCTTGAGTGCAAAAACTACGGCTCCTAACTCGAGATCATGAGTTGTGTAGTTCTTCTCATGAGTCTTAAGTTGTCGAGAAGCATACGCTATCACCTTCTCGTTTTGCATTAAAACAGCCCCAAGTCCTTTATGCGCAGCGTCACAATATACAACAAAGTTCTCAATGCCTTCGGGTAGTGCCAAAATCGGCGCACTGCAAAGCTTTTGCTTCAACAACCTAAAGCAACTTCTTGTATCTTTCCCCATTCGTACTTCTTGTTTTTCTGTGTCAACTTGGTCAAAGGTCTCGCTATCTTCGAAAAACCTTCGATGAACCTTCGGTAATACCCGGCTAGTCCTAGAAATTGTCGAATTTCCGTAGGATTCGTTGGAGTAGCCCAATCTTTTACGGCTTCAATCTTTGCGGGATCAACTTGTAGTCCATGACTATCAATGACATGACCAAGAAATTGCACTTTGTGATTCCAAAAATCACACTTCGAAAATTTGGCATACAACTTCTCATTCTTGAGTAGCCTTAAAATCATCCTTAAATGCTCTTCGTGCTCTTCTTTGCTCTTGGAGTAGATCAAGATGTCGTCGATGAACACAATAACAAACTTGTCCAAATACGGTTTACAAACTCTATTCATGAGATCCATGAATACCGCCGGTGCATTAGTCAATCCAAACGGCATCACTTGAAACTCGTAATGACCGTAACGTGTTCTAAACGCTGTTTTCGAAATATCCTCTTCCCGAACTCGAAGCTGATGATAACCCGATCGAAGATCAATCTTGGAGTAAATACTTGAACCTTGCAACTGATCAAACAAGTCATCAATTCTGGGGAGTGGGTAACGATTCTTCACCGTTAACTTGTTCAATTCTCTATAATCTATGCACATTCGGAAGGATCCATCCTTCTTCTTCACAAACAAGACCGTGCTCCCCGCAGAGAACTCGGCCTAATGAATCCTTTGTCTAGAAGCTCTTGCAATTGATTAGACAATTCTTGCATTTCGGATGGTGCTAGACGGTACGGTGCTCGCGCAATCGGTGCGGCTCCGGGCACTAAGTCAATATGAAACTCTACTTGACGTGCCGGTGGAAGTCCCGGTAAATCCTCGGGAAATACTTGAAAAATTCACGAACAATAGGAACATCTTCAAGTCGCTTCTCCTCCGACTTTTTCTCTGTTACATGAGCTAAGAAAGCAAGACAACCTTTCTTAATGTACTTCTCCGTTTTGATGCACGATATGATACTAATTCTAGTTCCACTTCGTTCCCCACGAATAATCAAAGTTTCGCCGTTGTAGGGAAGATGAACAACTTTCTCATCACAAATGATCTTTGCACGATGCTTAGATAACCAGTCCATGCCGATGACGACGTCAAAGCTACCCAAATCTACGGGCATGAGGTCTATGTTGAAGGGATGATTAAGAAAATTGAATGTGCAACCGCGAACAATGGTGTTTGTGTTAACTACGCTACCATTAGCTAATTCGACAATGTATGATATGTCTAAGGTGGTTGGCTTAATGTTGAGCAAAGGTGCAAATGCATTGGACACAAAACTTTTATCGGCACCCGAATCAAATAAAACTGAAGCGTAACGATTATTGAGAAGAAACGTACCCGTTATGACATTCGGGTCCTCCCTATCTTCTCCGCCCCCAATGACGTAAACCCTTCCTCGTGCCAAACCTCCTTGATTCGGATTTGCTTGATTATTTCCTTTCTTACAATCCTTCTTGTAGTGTCCAGTTTCCCCGCAACCAAAACATGTAACTTGTGGCCACTTGCAATCCCTAGTACGGTGACCAACTTTCTTGCAATTTTCACACGGATCAGGACATCGACCCGGATTGTGATGACTCAAACACTTATTACACTTCGGCAAAACCCCCGTATATCCTTTTCCTTCCTTCGGACCCGCAACATAAGCCTTAGCAACCTCTTGCCTTTTGGGTGGTGGTTGAGTAGCATTCCTACCCCTGGTGTTGTCCCACTTGCGCTTGTTATTGTTGCTATTGTTGTTGTAGTTGCCTCGGTTAGTGTTGAAACGGTTGTTGGGGTTGTTGTTGTTTCGGTTGGTGGTGGTGTACTTACCTCGCTTCACCACTTGTGCCATCAACTTCTGAGTCACTCGAATAGCTTCCTCAATTGTCTGTGGATCAAACGAAGTCACATCTCCTTGAACAACTTCGGGAAGTCCCCCGATGAAAGCCTCTAGCAACTTTTCATTATCCGGTACCATCGACGGGCATAACGCGGCCAATTCCTGGAATCTCCGAATGTAAGTGTCGATATCATACCCAATAGTGACCAATTCATAGAACTCCGTCTCCAACTTTTTGATTTCCGTTCGAGGACAAAACTTCTTAGTCACCAAGCCCTTGAATTCCTCCCAAGTAAGCTTAAAAGCATTCTCCATTCCAATCGGTTGAGCGTATGAATTCCACCATGACAACGCTCCATCGAGTAATGTGCTTGTGGCAAATTTAACCTTACTATCATCCGGACAGTTACAAAGCAAAAACACTGACTCCAACTTTTCAAACCATCGTACCATTGCAGTAGCTCCCTCGGTACCTCGGAACTTAGTGGGTTCACCACTCTTGAAATCTTTGTACGAACATTTCTTAACCCCAGATCCTCCGGCATTACCAGTAGCAGTAGCTAGCCTAGCGGCTTCAGCAGCAGCCACTGTTTCCCTTTCGACTCTTAGTGCATTAGCAATGCTATCATTCACCAACTTTTGAATTTCTGCTTGGGTCATTTCCGGTGTAACTTTCTTAGGCGCCATAACTCTTCAAAATCACAAGATGAAACAATCATGAGAACTCGTAAGTAGAAACAACCATCATACAAATATATCCACAACCACATCATGCATAAAGATAAATGGAATCACAACGGAACAATAACGAAATATCACAAATATAATCACAACACACGTGGATAATATACATGAAAATTTCGCCTACATGGACCGATATCATAGATAATAATAACCATTCCTACATAGTAGAGTCAATACTTGATACATTTGTTTGTACAACAACCAAAATACAACAAGTTCTTTTAAACTACGCCACACACCTTGTGACTAGGATAATAATGGTCAAAACTATACAATGACAAAAGTCTACATAAGGCACCTCATGGTGCTCCGCCGGCCCTATCCCGAAGATCGCGAACCCGAAAGTAACCAAACTATCCACCAAACTCCTCAACTCATCAATCGACCCCGCAGCAACAATACTCTCCCCTGTCCTCTATCTGCCTATGCTGAATACTGATGAGATAAGTCAATACAAACCCTCGCCTAATATCAAACCCTCGACCTCCTCCGAGCGATGGGTTCAATCCTATCTACTCGACAACTCCTCCAACCTGCCGTGTCAAACTATCAATCTGATCTGCGACTATCAATACGGGCTCCTAACGCCTCGGTAGAAGGCTGCCGAGCAGGGCCTGCAGCCTTAGAGCTCTCGCCTAACTCAAACCTAACCGTGGCTCGGCTCGTAGATGGTGGTGTAGGGATATCAAAACGAAAGCACGCTTTTGGGCGGCAAGTCCGTCGTGAGGTAAAGGATCTCTAAGAAAATATGATGAAGATGGTAATGATGGTGGTGATGGTGCTAGCAGTGGTGCCGTGGATCGTGAGTGGGCTAACGTGAGGAGTGGGTGCAACCTCGCCTCCTCGAAGGGTTCGGTCTCGCAGTGTCATGATAGGTGGAAAGATCGGAGTAGATCCAATGGAAGATACGATCTCAGTGTAATGTGATGCAACATCATCCATGATGGGGTTAATGGGACATCATCCGAAGCTAGAGTCCGATGATATGGTGATGGGATGTGAATCAAGACATGTCTGCACAACCGATGTGAAATAACCGTAAATAATCTCGAATAAAGTGTAAGTGAATCCGCATGATAAACATGAATATGTACTATGATGAAATGATGAGATGCTATGATAATGTAGCTATAGTCTAGGGTCAATGATGCAACCTAGTTCTCTATAACAGTAGCTCGGTACCAATCTGCACACCCCAATTTACTGTTTTGCAAATGTGAATGGAATTTCGGGGATTGATCGTCATAGCACCACATCACAGTTATATTGAACGACCTAAAGTGCCGTTTTAAAACACATCGTTGGATATTTCATAAAAACATTCAGAGTACAACATCGGTCCCAAAAGGTTTACAAAGTTTGCGGAAATACAAATATAATACAAATCCAAACGATGTTTTGAAATAAAGTGCCATAATGTACATAATGTAAGTCGACGCCGCGACTCAAAATGTAGGTCCCTAAACCATGTCATGATGATAATGCCTCGTTACACTGAAAATACATTGCTTAAAACGGTCAACAATAATGTTGGTGAGAAATCATAGGTTTATGTAAATGTTTTATACGACTACACAAGTATCTAGCATGCATGACCATCAAGTCACGTAAAAATAATGTTACAATTGCTCTAAGCCCATGACCCCGAAACTAGACTGTTCAATCATGTATGCCCCTCGCAGAGTGTTTGCCGGACAACCCGTAATGTGATCAAACGAAATGCATCCGTTTTCCTGGTTGGGATTCACCAACCCGGATGGAGGCGCCACCCTCGATAGATCTATCCACTCATCCTCGCTCCAAAGATTAACGGTTCATGTTCAAGAAATGGGGACTTTCAAATTGGCAAATGCGGTAACTTAAGCAATGTAATGAATTTAACATACTTGGTATCGCATAAAAGAAAAATGTAGTACAATGTATTCTCCCCCGTGGGTTTGAAAATAATCGAAAGCATGTAAAACGGGCTATGAAAACTCACTTGGATAAACTGGAATAATGGCAAAAGTGAGTACACCGAGGTTTAATGTGATGCTAACCGACCTATTACGAATGATAAGATATGTCATGAGTTGCAATGTAATGTTATGCATGCACTTGATATGTTATTTATACCATTTACGAGTTTTGAAAATATTACTCGACTTCGAAAAATACTCTTTTGACGTCTTGACCAATCAAAAATCACTTTACATGTTTTTACGTCAAAATGTCATCCTACAATGGTTTTATAATGATTTTTAGAGAAATTACCACTTTTCGTCGCAAAACAATGTCGTTGGAAAAATCATGTAATTACCAAAAATGGCTTTGGAAAACTAGTCGTAAAAGTGTACGTCCGATCGTTAGAGAACGAACACGACTGTTTTGGAAAGTTTGTATCGATATCTAAAAGTTTCAGTTCAGGAGTTTTCGTCCAAAAGGTCTCGAACATAAAGATAATAAGGGTTAAAGATGGTGGTTTTGGCTAATTGTGTGCAGAAAATTAGTTACGCCAAGTTTATGAAAAAGTGCATATCTTTGTCGCTTCAAACCGCTTTACGCTTAATATGTCCTTAGCTTCGTATTGAAGTAAACTAATATATTTTTGAGAAGTCGAAATAATTTGTGAAGCTTAAGGCTCGTTTTTGACTGACAAAATAAATATAGTATGCTGAAATTTCTGAAAATAATATTTTCCGTCGTCAAACTTGTAAAATCCATAACTTTTTCGTTATAAGTCCGTTTTTATCCGCTCAAGCCGCCACGGATTCGTTTTAAAGTATATTTTCTAAAAATCAAGGCCAAAATGTCGTGCCTACTGTCGGATTTTCCAGAAAAGCAAAACAAGGACAGAACACAAAATATACTTATCGAAAATAGTTTTTCTCGGACAAAACCTATTCCAATCCCTTCAAATCAACTCCAAAACTAATCTAATCCTACCATACACCTTCTTAGGGTGTCATGGGTTCCTAATCACCATCAAGACCAACCAATACCAAGGGGATAATTATAGGATGACCAAATATATATATATAACTTCTAAAATCATGCAATAAATGGTATAAATCACATATCATGCATATAAGCTCCAAAAATGAAAAGAAACATATGAAAATGAAAAGGAAACTTAAAAATGATAAGAATATGCTTACTAGTGATAGTGATGAGGTGAAAGTAGCAAGGATTAACTTAAATATCCTTGGTTTTTATTTCAAAACCATAAAAAGGATATGAACTAGGTTGAAATAACACTTGATCTTGATAAAAATTTTGATCCCTTGTACTCCTTGATGTAGTGACCGGTTTTTGATAGAGAGAAAGAATGAGGGAAACTTATGCTATTAACTATGTGAATATCTTAGATACATGTATGAGAAATGAATGAGGTAAAAGACTTTTATGTATGAGTAAAAACATTATCAATCAAGAACCATACACATTTTAATGCAAGCCCTCCCCTATGGCCGGATTTAGGGGAGTCTTGTTTCCCAAGATATATTTTTTTTTTTTTTTTTAAATTGTTACTTGTATAAATTTTGTATAAACTTGTATTATTTGTAAAGGAAATGTAAGAAATTGTGACTTGTAAGGTAAAAGGTATAATTTTGGTACAAGTAAGTTTTTATTAGGTCAAAATAGAATGTAATGATATAATAAAAATTGTAAAAATACTTTCCTTGTGAAATTCGGGTGATAAAATAATTATCGAGTAGTTTTTAAGAAAAACGACGTAATAATCTAACTTTAATGTTTAATATACTAAATAAATTTGAAACACTAGGAAAACTAAAAATATAGTTTTTATAAACTAAATGTAAGTTTAAAAATACCTCGGGATCATTTTTGAAAGTAACGGGTTAAATATTCAAAATAATAACTCACGCGATAAAGATTATAAAATATAAAAATTACGCGTAAAATATGAAATGAAATGTCGTGAATGAACTAATGAGATGCACATGATGTCAATGAAATGTAGACTAATCATAGTCCATATGAAATGTACGTGATGTCATGATCATGAATTCGCCGCTAAACCTCCAAGGTTACGCGAATTTGAAACAAGTAAACCAAGTTTACTCAAAATGTTGAAATAATGAGACATGAATTGTGTCGAGAAATGACCTGAAAGTACGGATTGTCACAATAAGTGCTTAGCAATCTGTAAAGTTGAGGGATATGCATATCTTCTGAGTGTTTTAGCAATGTGTAAAGTTAATAGTTTATACATATATGTTGAGTGCTTAGTATGATTAAAGTGGTTTTCTTGGTCTATAAAAGAAACCACGACTAATGGTGTAAGTAAGCCTTTGAACAACATTAATAGTTATTCACATAGATCCATAGATGATCAAGTTATTGTGTTTATTGTCTTCTTAAGTCTTGTATTTATTTTCCGAGTAAATACAATTCATGCAAAGGTTCTCCTTAGTTGTTTTGTGATTACACATAACAGCTATACTCATTCTAGGCTTGTAAGATCTATCTGGGACTGAGTCTCTACAGAAATCATTATATTCATCAGTTAATCAATTTTTCAAAAGAAAAAAATAAAATAAAATAAAAAATCTTAATGTTCATCAGTTCATCAGTTTTCTAAATAAATACAATGTTCATTAGTTATGTCACAATGTTCATCAGTTAATCAATTAGTTGTTGTTCATCAGTTAGTATTTTTTATTAATTCATTAGTTAGATCACTTTATTCATCAGTTTATCAGTTCGTTTTTCATCATTAACTTGCATATACACCATGAACAAATAAATAAAATAACACAAAATGTGTTGTGGTACACCAATTAGTACATTTAAATGTACTTCTATATGGAAAATCTCTCTTAAGTATTTTATCAAACACCTTATGTGCACTAAATATGTGTAAAATGTCATTTTTAAAATACGATATCTCACTCATATTATATAGGAATTGAGTGATTCAAAAATCTGGGTAAAGAACGGCAAAAAATCTACAACTTTTGTGTTTCAAGTTTTGCTTAATTCTAGCTTTAAGTTAGACAAAAGTAAGGCCGAAGATGCCGATAATTTCTAAAAATCATAACCCACTTAAAAAATAATAATTTGCGATTTACATATCAAAATGCATACCAAATTAAAAAGAATTAAATTTTGGAAATTATGGTGAAATCGATTTTTCGTAAAAGTTTATCGTTTGAAACTTGAAAGTTACGACAATTTTAAATTTGATGGTGAAATTGAAAAATGGGTCAAATTGCCCTTTGACCGTATTTTAAAATTATGGAGAGCGGAAGAAATGTTGATGGGACACATGTCACTTCATTAGTGGTTTTTTAGACATTTTAAATTTTGTTGCCTTTTTAAAGTGAAGTGATTGCATATTTCAAAAAGTTATTTGTATTTTAAGTATAATCTGCATTAACTGCTTGTACAGTGAGTGTCTAATTAAATTTAGGTTACTTAGTTGAAAATGTATCATACTTGTTATTTTTTGTTATTGTGTGTACTATTTTTTCCCTAATTATGTGTACTGAACTTTCAAATTTTGATTATTATGTGTATTTTGTGACTATTCAGCTATGTAAAATGACCATGTTACCCTTAAAAATTTGAAAAAAAAAACAATTGTAAAATGGTCACAAAATACACAAAATGATAGAAATTTAAAAGTTCAGTACACATATTAAGAAAAAAAATTAATACACACAATAACAAAAGTGACAAATATGATACATTTCAAGCAATTAACCCAATTAAATTTTTAAGGGGTGTTTGGTGTGAGATGGAATAGGAATAGGTATGATAATTTAAAAACTTTGTTTGCTTTGTATATTGGAATAAAAATTAAAATTATATAAAAATGTAGAAAGAAGTAATGAAATTCGGTTGCAAACTAAAAGAACAATTAAAAAAAATATGAGGGTGTGTTTGA
Source organism: Chrysanthemum makinoi (assembly GCA_910596185.1). NCBI lineage: Eukaryota > Viridiplantae > Streptophyta > Magnoliopsida > Asterales > Asteraceae > Chrysanthemum > Chrysanthemum makinoi. Next base: position 40,232,303 of record OU343217.1, read on the forward strand.
TATGCGACTATCGAAATCAATGAATGACAATGATAACCATTACAAATGTTTGGTTAGGAAGTTGGGGAATGAAACTATCAATGGGTACTCATAGACTCATAGTTGGGGAGAGAGACTCATTTTCTAATTCATTCCTTATTCATGTGGGCCCCATCTTGAATATTAGGATGTATTTTTCTTTTTTAGTAAGATCACTCCATCCCACTTATGATTCTCGTATCCTCACAAAACATACTAAACAACATTAATCATACTTTTCTATCAATCTCATACCATCCATTTATCAAATACATAGTGATTATGATTTCCGCTTGCAAAATAAACACACCCTGATAGTATTCAATTCAATGGTGGCTAGTATTTGCACATTCTTCAATAAAATAGTATTGCGAAAAGTAGTCTATTTACATATCTTTCGTAGAAACCCTCATAAAAAAGAATTAAGGGCCCGTTTGGTTTGTAGATGGGTTTATGATTAGGATTTGGATTTGGATTTGGATTAGGATTTGAGTTTGGATTTGGTGTAAGTTTTAAAAAAAAGTATGAAAGAGAAAATATATAAATGATATAATATTAATTATTTTTAAATTTTATTTGAATATTAAAATACTAAATATATATATATAAAATTGAGATGATTGTTAAAAGATGAAAAGGTCCACCTTATTTTGCAAGAAGACAAATGATATTGTCATAAATCTTTTATTTTGTCAGTAAACCAGGCATATGTGCCTACTTTTGTACAAACCGAATATTTAGTAACCATCTCCAACAGTGGAACCCACAAAAATGAACCAAACAACATTTTTTGGCATGGTTTCTAAATCCAAACCTCACCCCCGCAAACCAAACGGGCCCTAAACATTGCTTTGAACCCAATTCATTCAATCCAAAACAATTATTTTTGTTATAATTGCATTCCCCAAATCCAAAAGGTCCAAAACAAACAGTAGAATCTACAGTAACAAAATGATTAAAAAATGAATAAAAAAATTAAGGGCGTCTCACTCTCCCGTTCTCCTCTATCCACCACATTGCTACAATCTCTCCTCTCAACTATGAGATAGAAATACACGTGTTTAACATACATTCAACTCACCTCAATAAATCATCATTCCACACACACAAAATCTCTCCACACACAGACATTGACGAAACCCACAAACCATAACCAAAAAAAAAGCACAAACTGAGAATTTACAGGTTTGTTTTTTCATTAAATACTTGGTTGCTTTTCATGTTAGTGTTGTATGTTGGCCTAATTCTGAAGTGATTATGTTGTTAAAAGGAAGTCTTTTTAGTCTGACTGGATATTTGGTTTCTTTTTAGGTATTGAAATTGTTGTAGAAGATATTATACATTCATGGTATATCATTTGTGATATTTACATGTCCTGTGCTCTTGAATTGTTAGTAAGCTTAACATGCACAATAATGCGCAATTACGTTTATTTGATAGATAGCCTGAGGATAAGTAACTAATTTGTATAGAATGTGGGGGAAAAATAAATATATGATGAGCTTTGTTCTCAAAGTGTTGGCATAGCACATTAATGGGTTTGGTGCATAGGCCGGATCTACAGATAAGTTGTGAGTGCTATGACATTGTGTGAGGACATGACGAGCGCGTGGACTATGTTGACCAAAACTGCAGAGGTTTTATTCCAAATTAGAGGCTCCATTATCAACACACAATTTTGATTTATTCATCTGTTGTTTATACATTTTAAAACAGTGGGTATTTAAATTGTTTGCCGAACATTATTTCTTGATTGTCAGTGTTTTGCCCAATGCGTCAAATAGATGAAGTACTCAAAAGACGAAACCCCAAACACACTGACTTATGGTTTTGTTCAAATTGTGAATACATGTTTCAGTTGGGTGTTTGGATTAGCTTATATACAGATTACGAATCACATTAACATCGCTAGAAAAATGTCCAGTAGGTCAGGCTTATGTGTTAAACAGAAACTTGACAGAAAACTGGTGATTAGAAAATTAACCGCTAGCAGGCGTTCTTACATGAACAGCACATTGACATTCCAAATTATAGCATCTCCACATTGAATACGCCTAAATTGGTTACAACCCATTGACATTCCCAAATCACCCACTATAATCGAAAAGGAGTCGATTTCAATATCTGCGAAAATTGACTGACTCATGTCTATTTTCTTGCTTAAATGCAGGTTCCTGTGGCTCAATCAGTAAATCGAGTTGCTACACGGCTGAAAGATTCTCAGAACACCTTTGCTTTGCTGCCGCCATTCACCGAAGTTGACATGTAAGTTCCAAACTTCCAATAATGGAAAACCGTAAGTTCTGCATAATTTAATGTTAGGTTAATACAACATAAATCTTAATACTTTACAAAATAAAGTTGTATTCACAGATGGCTTTATGCCTTTATGTATGGTGCATAAATTCTTTAAGGATGGTGATTGCCAAACCCTCAATTACTGTATTTTATTCTTTATTATGTATGCCGTATTTAATAATAGTTCTTTTACGTCAAATGTAATAAACATCCTCTCCTTCCTTTCCTTTATCCATCTTATGTATGGTTCTTTGTGGCAGATATGTCTAAATTGACAAATGGCATGTGTTGGGAGCGGTTGGCGTATTATAAACATAGATTGACCCAAGTCGGTGCATCAATGCACACAGAGCCAACTTCCAATGAATGCTATGAGAATATACAAGTAAATGCTCCGCCTTTATGTGAAAACAATGATGATCCAGATGCTATATGGTAAGGCTTTTTAGACTCAGTCGACACTTCCTCAAATGTGTCTGGAGAATGGGTGGGTTGGGTAACATGTAATGGTTTATAATGTGTCATATAAAATGGTGTCAGTGTTGAATTATATAACATGACAATCATATATAAAACACATATACATCAAAGAAAACATGCGAAAGCGTAAAGGAACGATTAATGAATAATTAATTAACGTGAACATAAAGTATGCGTACCTTTTTTATTCTAGCCGAACAAGAATCAAATCCACAAAACTAGCAAGTGATGAACCCTAATTAGGGTTTATAGGATTATAAGAATTACCCCTTACCGATTTTGTAATTCAATCCAAGATACCAACAAAAGTATGTTAGTACCACGTTCTTGTACACACGTACTAAATCAAATTAAAGTAATGCTAGTTTTAATCACACGAAACAATTTTGTTTTGGAAAACAAGTGGATCGACACCCTTGGGAGTGGTGGTCGATCGATTGAAGCAAAAAACACACACAAACAATTTAGGTTTTAGCTTATGAGTACAAGAGATGCAAAACCAAGACCCTAAGCCTTGTATATATACTCAACATAACTTGGTGAACAAGTTGAGTTTGGGTTGGGTTGGGAAAAGCCCTTGGCCGATCGGTTGGAGTGATCCCCAAGGGATTCCGAAACCTTCCCAATCTCTATTTACAATCTAGTCCTTCCAATTAACATTTAACGATCGTTAGTCCATTACACTTAATTAACTTAACGTCCGTTATATTATTTCATGTAATTAATAAATAAATATAACAGTTAATTATTAACTTTAATTCTCATACGTAAAACGTGCAATCCCGTGGTCTCGAGTTCGATCCTAACTCACGACTACTAATTTATATCCATAAAACTAACATCTCACACTTGGATATATCTTAATAGAGTGATCACATCGGTTAGCGTCTAGCAACACTTCGATGCGGTTAGCGTCTAGCAACACTTCGATGCCTCTAGTACAACTCGAGCAAGGCTCCTGGAAAACATTTTAATGATTTCTCATTATTATTATCCTTTTATTTCTAATACCATGTTAAATAAAGATATGGAATTAAGTCATTCTTTATTTAACTATTCTGTTTCTCGTTTTAAGTGTTTGACCAAGATTACCAAATCTTCTGAACATATTCAGGAGATTTTAAAGGGTGCGCCGACAAAAACATCTTGTCAACCCTACGAGGGGCCTAACAGTATTAAACTCCAAATAAATTTATAGGAACAAATTCTATCTTGACTACGAGACTAACCCAAAAACTTTGTAACATTTCTGGAAACAACCCTTATGACTACCAGTTACGTATAACGTTAAGTTGCCCCACAGAAATGCACTACATTTATGACACTTATCTGGTATCCCAAGTCTGAGGATAACTATTCAAAATTTACTTATAACAATATCCACAAAGTAAATTATGTGGTTAGGATAAGTCCTAAATTCAATTCATTGAGTATCATCTGAAATTGGTATGCATTCTCATCAATATACTTTCAAGTATATTCTATCACATCTCTTAGATTTGTCTTAGTTTAATGATACTCCCATATCATTAAAATCGACAACGGACAATTTAGAATAACTTAGTTACTCATGGATTAAACATGTAAATATAGGACAAAAATATTATAAATGAAAATAAACATAATCAAAATTTGATTTCATCAAAATAATAAATGTTTACAATATCCTTTATCCAAATACAAATCACAGTTTTACATGAAACTATTAGCTAAACGAAGTCCAATGCCATTGGCAAGTCCAATAAGCTTTTCTCTAGGTAAAGCCTTAGTGAAAGGATCAACTAAGTTGTCATCTGTGTGAACTTTCAATAGATTAATTTCACCTTCGCGGACTTGTTCCCGGACATAGTGATACTTCCGTAGAAAATGTCTGGTGCCCTTTATGACTCCAGGTTCATTGGCAAATATGATTGCATCAGAATTGTCACAATACATATCAATAGGCAATTCAATTGAAGGCATAACACCAAGCCTTGAAATGAATTTCCTAATCCAAATCGCCTCTATTGCAAGCTCAAGGCAGCTATGTATTCGCCTTCAAGGTTGCGACATCGCAATCATGCTCGCTTCTTGCTCTTCCAGCAATTGCTCCTCCATTGATGACAAAGACATAACCCGTCTGAGACTTCAGATCATCTTTATCACACGCCAGACGCATCACAAGAACTCAGTAACACCAAGCTCTGTGGTCGGATTTCCACCATACACTAGAAACATATCTTTTGTATTTCTAAGATACTTAAGAATATGTTTAACAGCAGTCCAGTGAAGTTCACCCGAATTCTGCTGATATCGACGGTCATGTTTTGTTTGAACGCCACACGGCCTTGTGCATCTCACAACATACATAATAGATCCTACTGCCGAAGCATAAGGAACTTTCTGCATGCGTACCACTTCAGCCGGTGTTGAAGCACACATATCGCTACATAAGCCATTGATACGCGTACAACGCGCGTTTGGGGTCAAAGGAACTTCCTTTTCGTCGAGCAAGTTTTTCAACACCCTAGGCAGTGAACCTAATCGTTGTAGTGTAGTATTAGGGTAAACCACGGGTATTGATATCGTTCTCTAGGGGAATAGTATCGTTAGGCTGAAGTGTATGTCGATTTAAGTCTAAAGGTGAGGGATGATTATTTTTGTATTTTTATATTTTATGAATTAAAATATCTCGGCTTTGAAGGGAGGGTGGAATTATTTGCTAGTCAACTATCCCAAAAGATACTAACTAAATTATGGGTCTACCAGAACGTGAAGCGTATCTACTTATGATACATTACTCCTTGCTAGCTATCCAATTCTACCGACTGAATTGTCACGTCCTTATTCTTAACGCTTGTGTCTTCTAAGTCGTAGGTATGCTTTTTCCGTAATCCTTTGAGACTACCTTAAGGGTATTGCCTACGAAATCTTTAGGATTCATAAACTAACTCTAAGGTTATCTTTGGATGTTTAGCCTACAATAACTCTAGGTGATTATAAACTAATGTTCACAAATATTACTCAAGCATTAAAAACACAACGAATGACCTATCGCAATACTAGGTCAATCACAATTAAGATAAGAGACAGTAGGATGCAAGAATTATAAACTAAACCAATTAGACTCATAGAAATTGTCACACCCCTAATGATGAAGATAGACAGAAGCATCACTAAGAAATCAATAAGATCTAATTAATTATATACAAGTTTCATACAATCATAAGCAAACACTAGGTGAATTAACCAAGCATAATTAATGAAGAGCAAGCAACAATTATGATAATTGAAGACATACAATAGGATTGCATTAACAAACAAACCATTACACGATGTTTATAGAGTGTTTGAAACCCTTTAAGTTGCTGAAAAACACCTACCTAAACCCTATCATCAGACTTAGGGTTTGGGGCTTACAAAAAGTGAAGTTATAATGTTATATTTATAGGCGATTTTTGTCGGAAAAGGGACAATTGCGTCACATCTATAGAGTGACGGCTTCACAATGACTTTTTCACCAAATCAGATTTTCTCGTTCCTCGCTGGGCTTTTGAATCACCTAAACCGAAGTTCGTGATGCAAAAGTTATGGCCAAACACAGTGATCGCTACTTCACGCGCCGCCATGTCAGCCTTGCCAAGGCCACCTTACGGTTGGGACGCCGTCACTTCATCTTCTGATGCCGCCGATCCAAATCTAGGCCGTCTGAGTTGTGACGCTCTACTCTTTAAAACCTGAGCGCCGTCAAGTGCAAAATAGCAATTTGCTCTCGAGTCGTCTCAAGGTGTGTCGCTGACGCAAGGCGTCGCCACTGGCTGCCATGATCGCCGCCATTCGCTCCAGCCTTGAGTGTCTCGATTCTTGACTTTGGCCATTTTATTCATATATTTGCGCCTTTTCGTCCGAATAAGTGTCATTCCAGCAATTTGCCTTCAAGAGACCTAAAAAGTGAAAAGGAACGAAATTAAGTAGTAACGGATACAAAAGTGATCGATTAAGGGCTTAAATGACCCCTCAAAAGTGTACATTTTAAATCCTTATCAGCCATGCTTTACTTCCATCGGCAAATATACTTTCTTGGAATTTTGCATATTGAATCTCTTCAATATTTTATCAATGTAAGCGCTTTGACTTAAACCAATTAACCGCTTTGACCTGTCTCGGTAGATCTTGATTCCCATAATGTATGCAGCTTCTCCTAAATCCTTCATGGAAAAACATTGTCCAAGATATGACTTAACATTTTGCATACTTGGAATGTCTTTTCCCATAGTTAATATGTCATCGACATAAATGATAAGGAAAATTACATCACTCCCACTAACTTTGTGATATACACATGGCTCATCAAGATTTTGAATAAATCCATACCTTTTGATTTCTTCATCAAATCTCTTATTCCATTGCCTCGATGCTTGCTTCAATCCATAAATGGACCTTTGAAGTTTGCATACACGGTTTGGAAATTGTGGATTCACGAACCCCTCAGGTTGCTTCATATAGATGTCTTCATCTAAGCGACCATTCAAGAAGGCGGTTTTGACATCCATTTGTCATATCTCATAGTCATAGTACGCTGCTATAGCTATGAGAATTCTAATAGCTCTAATATCTGCTACAGGAGAAAAGGTCTCCTCGTAATCTATGCCAAAAGTTTGAGTAAAACCTTGCGCAACTAGACGAGCTTTATAGATGTGTACATTGCCATCCATGTCAGTCTTTATTTTATAGAGCCACTTACTTCCAACCACCGTAGCATTTGGAGGTAAGTCAACCTCTTCTCAGACTTCATTATCTCTCATGGATTGCATTTCCCCATTCATTGCAGCTTGCCATTTGTCCTTTTTAGGACTTGCCATGGCAGCTCTATAATTAGCAGGCTTTCCAAGATCTCCTAATATAGTTTCCTCAACTTCTACGTTAAGACATAGACGTTCAGATGCGCGCGTAGTCCTTACAGATCTACAAACGGGAATCACTTCAAATTCTGGTGGAGGACCCAGACTATCAGGTTCTACCGGAAGTACGTTAGTGTTTTATCTTCTTGATCATCTTCCAGATCATAAACTCTCCCACTGAATTCTTGAGATACGAGATCCTTTTCAAGAAAATCTCCATACATAGCAACAATTACTTTATTTTCAGTTGGATAGTAAAAGTAGTAACCCATAGTTTCCTTAGGGTATCCTACAAAGATACACTTTACAGATCTTTGTTGGATTTTATCTGCTGAGTCACGTCTAACATACGCCTCGCAACCCCAGACCTTTAAATAAGACAAGTTAGGAGCTTTACCATGCCATAGTTCATATGGTGTCTTATCAACCTTCTTTGTAGGAACCATATTTAGAATGCGAATAGCTGATTCCAAAAGGATAAAGGTAGAGTAGTAAGATTAAACATTGATCGCACCATGTCTAACAATGTACGATTTCTTCTCTCAGATACACCATTTTGTTGTGGAGTATATGGAGAGGTGAGATTCTGGACAATTCCATTCTCAGCTGAGTAATATTTAAACTCTTGGCTTAGATACTCACCTCCTCTATCGGATCTAAGAGCTTTAATCTTCTTTCCCAATTGCAGCTCTACTTCAGCTTTGAAAACCTTAAATGTTTCAAACACCTCATGTTTATGCTTAAGTAAATAAACATAATCATAACGGCTGAAATCATAAGTAAAGGTTAAGAAGTAGCTAGCACCTCTCTTTGACACATGTCTAAGTGGTCCACACACATTAGTATGAATAAGACCAAGTAGATCAGACCCCCTCTGCATATTGCTATGAAAAGGATTCTTCGTCATCTTCCCAGATATGCATGACTCACATTTATCAAATGATTCATCATTGATATTTTGCAAAAGCCCTTCACGTTATAGCTTTTGTATGCGAGTCTTGCCTATATGAGCAAGTCTACAATGCCAAAGATAAGAAGAATTCAAGTCCAACTTCATTTTCTTATTGATGCTAAACATTGAATTATTATAGTTGTTAGATTCATTTCCAATCACATCAATTTCAAACACACCATTCACAGTAATCGCATTAAAATAAAATATACCATTTAAAGAAATAGAAATTCCATTACGTGAAATAGTATGAGTAAAACCATCATCCAACAATACTAAAAAGGAAAAACACCTCTAATTATAGAAGGTGCATAATAACAATTGTTTAATAACAGTACTAAGCCCGGAAAGCAATACTAAACTAAACACTCCTATGGCTTCAACAGCTGCAGGTGCCTCATTGCCCACATGTAGATATTGCTCCTCATAAGACAGCTTCCTCTCCGCTCTAAACCCCTGCAATGTATTACAAATGCGAATAACACATCTAGTATCATATACCCAAGAATTTTTATGATTTAGGGTAAATAATTCGATTACAAATAAGTTACCTGAAGGACCGGCGCCCGAGGACCCAACATACTTCAACTTATTTTTCCGTAATTCATCAAGATAGAGAGCACAATTTCTCTTCCAATGCCCAACGACTTTGCTGTGGTGGCATGCTTGATCCTTTTTAGGATTTTACTTCCTTTGAGTAGGGTTCTTCTTTGGTTCTGGTTGATAGGCCATAACTTGTTTACCCTTGTCAACCTTCCCTTTGCCCTTACCCTTATTGTTGTTCACACGCTGCGGTTTTGGCTTATTAATCCTTCCACCCTGAATAGCAAGAACATGGGGAGTAGGAGCCTTTTGAGGTAACCTTTTTTCATAATCAATTAGCAATGCGTGTAGGTCAGTAACTGTCTTCCCCACGCAGTGCATATTGAAGTTCCGAAAAAAACCATTGAAATTCTTGTTAAGGGATCTGTTGATCAAGTTCACAATAATGTCATTTTCATAAACTTTGCCAAGTGCTTGTAATTGGTCCATGTATCCTTTCATCTCCAATACATGAGCACTTACGGGTTTACCCTTTCCCTGCTTGCAGCTGTGAAGTGCATCGATCAAATCATAAATTTCTACAGCCGCAGGTTTCTCAAACATGGTTATGAGTTCATTAAGCATGTTGTATTGGAAGTAATTTTCAAATTTCTTTTGGAGAGCAGATTCCATCGTTCCCAACATCAGGCAAGCCACATCATTATGACGCTTATACTCGGTCTTCCACGCAGCTTTCACCTCGTCAGAGGCGTCAGCTAGTGGTTCATCAGGGCAAGGCGTGTACAGATAATCCAAACGATCAGAATCTACGCAGACAATTCTCAAAGAGCGGTGCCAATCATTGAAATTCTTAGAGCCAGTCAACTTTTCTTGATCAAAGAAGTTTTTGAACGCAGAACTTAGTGCAGTGTTAGTGTTATCGTTGTTTTGAGCCATTTCTACAGAAAAAGTTCAAGTATTAGTATTTTCGATAATACAATATTTCAAGAAAATAAAATATACCCAAGGTAATATAAACATATAACCATATAATTTTCTCGAAAACTAGGATTCAAATTATCATAGATTCATTACATCAGTTGATCTGCTAGTAACGAAAGCATATAATAAGGTAATCTGTCGAATAATAATTGGCAAACATTTTCCAATTCCTAGATCATTATGGGATTTATATTTTCCAACGCTATTGCAAATATAAACATGTTTTATCCCCATCTTGTGCCTTGAGTCCAGGTCTCTCTTACTACTCAATTTAAGTCGTCTAACTTAAAGAACTACACATATGTTCATGCAAGGTCTGACTTTACATAAAGATTTACCTTTCCATCACAATCTCGCCAAGTTCTCATATGACGTAAATTGCAACTTCAAGTGTTCCTTTAACTAGATGGCACTAACTTAATTTATAAAGGGTACTAGTTTTGATTTATGGTGTCAAATCAAATATGTACAAAGATGTCATGCATTCATCTTGTAGCATAAATTTTAATAAGAAAATTTATTAACCAATTCATAAAGATCAAATTATCAAAGTTTTGATTGAGGTATTGGTTTCGCCAATTAAGAAAAATTACCTTTAATTATCGTCAATTATATCGTACTTTTGCATAAGTCTAAAGACTTAGTGTTTCGGATAATTACCACAAAAGTGGCGCATGGAATTAAAGCTAATTCGCCCTTAAGATGATTTTGTACTCATAGCCTACTTGGTAACTCCAATTTGACTCGCAAAGAAGCGGAGAATTTGGTCAGCGCTGAAGCTATGACCTCCTTCTTTCGGGTCACAATTTAATGCGCTCCCCTCCTTGTACCCCTCTTTTAGTCCGTCAAAATTGGGTGAGCCGTTCTCACTATTTGTACCAAAATCATCAATCAATTAAACTTATTGAAAATTTAACTCTTCAAAAACAAATCAAATTTCACCATTGTTTGGTCCAATTTATTTTTCTATTCAAAATTACCCTTTGCTTAAAACTTGTCGCACATAATAAACAAACAAGTAAACAATAAAAAATAAATAATTGAAACAATGCGCACATAACTAACAATTTATACGTGTAAACAAGTAGCCACATGCAACTTATTTGATAAAACCTATTAATAATCAATGTCTAGGTAAATAACGTATATATATATTAACTAGGGCTTTCACTCGCACAATTGAAAGTGAGCCATATACATCGACGAATCGATTGCATAAGCCATAATTAAAAATATACCAAATTGCACATAATTGATTCATTAATATATTATTGGAGTCTTCCCCAATTCAAGATTTATCAAAACAAACATGTGATAAAATATCTTAACAATTAAAAAATTCAAGCAACCATCCATGACGAACATGCATGTATCATCATGGGTATAACATAACAATTATTCAATTAAGTCACAAGATCGCATACAATTCCATGTCACATAATACTTTATTCATGAATATATCACGTAACAGATATATTAATTCTAGGTTTCGATATGGTTAACATAACAATTAATATATAAACCCTAAAAATTTTTAACATAAATCGACTAAAAAAAAATTGGCAATCGACCCATAAAATTTTTTTTGGTCGATCCTTAAAAAAAAATAAAAACAAATTAGGGCAAAAGCCCTAACCCTAAAACAAGGGTTTACATAATCATAACCAAAACCATAGAACAATCATATCAAACAACATACAATATTCGTTTTTTACGTGTTTAGTAATTAATTACTCATTAAACCAATGACTCGTGATGCCACTGTTGAATTATATAACATGACAATCATATATAAAACACATATACATCAAAGAAAACATGCGGAAGCGTAAAGGAACGATTAATGAATAAATAATTAACGTAAACATAAAGTATGCGTACCTTTTTTATTCTAGCCGAACAAGAATCAAATCCACAAAACTAGCAAGTGATGAACCCTAATTAGGGTTTATAGGATTATAAGAATTACCCCTTACCGATTTTGTAATTCAATCCAAGATACCAACACATGTATGTTAGTACCACGTTCTTGTACACACGTACTAAATCAAATTAAAGTAATGCTAGTTTTAATCACATGAAACAATTTTGTTTTGGAAAACAAGTGGATCGACACCCTTGGGAGTGGTGGTCGATCGATTGAAGCAAAAAACACACACAAACAATTTAGGTTTTAGCTTATGAGTACAAGAGATGCAAAACCAAGACCCTAAGCCTTGTATATATACTCAACATAACTTGGTGAACAAGTTGAGTTTAGGTTGGGTTGGGAAAAGCCCTTGGCCGATCGGTTGGAGTGATCCCCAAGGGATTCCGGATCCTTCCCAATCTCTATTTGCAATATAGTCCTTCCAATTAACATTTAACGATCGTTAGTTCATTACACTTAATTAACTTAACGTCCGTTATATTATCTCATGTAATTAATAAATAAATATAAAATTTACATTTAATTATTAACTTTAATTCTCATACGTAAAGCGTGCAATCCCGTGGTCTCGAGTTCGATCCTAACTCACGACTACTAATTTATATCCATAAAACTAACAGTCAGGTCACGCTGAACCTTTAATTTGCCAGTTTTCTCCACCATTGATGAGATGGCTGAGGAATGGCGGACGTCATTGGAGAAAGCGGTTCCGGGTATTGTGGTGCTTCATATGACTGTCAGTCGGTATTTCGACTCTGAATTTATGAATTTGAATAGGATAGTTTTTTGAGAGAATTTTTAAAATGAACCATTTCAAGTACCGTCTTACCAAATCCAACTTCGCCCATATTATTTACGAAAATGAACTTTTAAATGTGAACCGTTAGATTCATTTCAGGATATGTCTTTAGCCATACACGTGTTCATGATCTTCTCGGGCGAGGGACAAATGATGTTAGGCGAGTGTTGGGCGAGATGATAGGCGTTGGGCGTGTCTAGGGCGAGAGACTATGGCCTGGGCGTGGAGTTAAGGCGAGGAATGGTGAGCTAGGCGAGGGCCTAGGCGAGGGCTTGGGCGTGTGTCTGGGCGTGTGTGGAGTTAAGCTGAGGAAGGTGAGCTAGGCGTGCAGAGACGGAACCAGTAGGGGGCTGGCGGGTGCTCGGCCACCCCCAACCGGCCCAACTAGCCCACCTCTTAGGTTGTGTTTATGGTTGAGAACATACAGTTTATAAGGTAAGAGCTAATTATGAATGGCTTAAAAAAACAAAAACAGAGTACTATTGTTGTTTGATGAAGAAGACGACCAGATGAAGAAGACGACCGTATGCAATTATGTATTTATTTGTGGGCCCAAGCTTCCCTTTGTGACTAAACTTAAATGTAAAGTTTTAGTTTACCCCTTTTAATAGCTAATACTTGACGAAATTAACCCCTTTGTTAAATATGTTGTTTACAATATTTGGTTTGAGATAAAACAATACATATGTAATTAAAAAGGAAACTCTGAATAACTATAAACATTTTTTTGAAGTTCCATTCACCATTTAATATGTTATTTGTTTTTTTATTAAAAAGTACTAAATAAAATTCAATGTATATCTAATGAAACTCATCCTTTTTATAAATACTCAAAGTTACGTTGATCAATTAATTGTGTGTTACTACTCGTGTTATACACTTCGTAATATATAATTACGGCCCCCTTTAACTCAAATTTCTGGCTCCGTCCATGTAGGCGTGGGTTTAGAATGATAATATTGTTATTGAATGTGACACTTATCTAGGTGGAGGACTTAAAGATGGACATCTTCAAGCTTCTGCTTGTTGCAAACATTTCACTGCTTATGATTTGGATCACTGCTTATGATTTGGATCACTGGAAGGTTGTTTATAGATTTGGTTATGATGCTAAGGTTAGTAAAAATTCAAAAGAAACATATGGGCGAGAGGTGGGGTAATAGAAAATGATAGGGACATGTTGGGCATGTGGGGTAATGGAACATGATAGGGACATGTTGATAAAGACATGTTTTGGTCATTTTGGTAAACCACCTAAAAAAAGTTCACTCTCCTAATATGAGTGTGAATATGAATTATTTTGGTAATTTGCTTTAGTTTTTTTCTCGTGCCAATTTTAGTTTATTTATTTTTTCTTTCTTATATAGGATGGTTTTTGTCGGCCGAGTAATGTATCGAATACGCAATCATTTTACGCCGTTCAAGTGAGCAAATATCTTTTCATCATAAAAAAAACTTGACTATATCTTTACCTGGGTTGGAAAATAATGTTGAATTATTTCGATTCTTATATTTCTTGCTCACAGTATACAGAATGTTTATAAGGTTGTACAGCTGAGAAAAGGAAGGCATCTGCTTCCAGTTTTCTTGATCCGGATACGTCAGGATGACCTTTTAGGTAACTATACGTTATCTTCAATATACGATAAATGGAAACTTATTCCCGATATTGCTTATTGCCGATATTTTTACTTATTGCCCAATACTTGCCCATTTCCATAATCGTGGCAAACTTATTACCGATATTGCTACTTATAGTAATGGGTATTCAAGGGGTACAATATAAACTTGTGGGGTCTTTAAGTGTGGTGTTATGGGGTTTAAGATGTTTTTAATGGGCGTTGGGGGGATTTCGTGTGAACTTTTGTGTTGCAGCAAAAAAAAAAGTAAAGTGATATGTTTATTTACTTGTACATAAATTTTTTTACTCAAGTTTTTTCAAGGTTGCTGTGAAATGGCGTTTTTCCCAGAATAGTGATGCTGTCACAACAGCCTAATGGGTAAAACTGGAAGGAAAAAAAAAAAAATCAGAATTGTAAAAAATTCTTTTTTTTAGAGTTGTAACCGAATTTCATAGAAATTTGAAAGAGTAGGAATGTTTGCAAGTTAGGGTTATGGATTATATTGGTGATATGCTCGGTTTGAAGTTGCTTGAAAAGGGCTGTTTTGCCCCGAAAATTGCCGTTATAGCATCTAATTTTTACTTATATTACCTATTATTACCACGTTATTACTTAGCATGATCTGGCAAGGGTTCCGGTCAGCACCACTCATCGCTCCAAAATTATCCGGGTCACCTGCCACACCATCACCATCAGGTGTAGGTGGCTCAACCTCCCCACCTGCCAATCGTCCGAAAATGCCGCAACAGATGAGTTGCCACTCATCACGACCAAAACACCAAAAAAACGACAACCCAAAGTCCATAAATCCAGTGTACCGCAATACTTGGTAGCAGCAGGTTCCTATTCAATAACTAAGGTCCCTCTGTTGCTCATCCTTACTTCATAGACACGAACAATAGGTTGCTCATCTATTATAGCTTCATCATTTTACTTTCCTAACTCGATTTTAAGTTAAATTGTCATTCATTTGGTTGTTTGATTTGCAGAGTCTTAACTTTTTGAAGAGCCCGAAACGTCATTCATTTGGTTGTTTGATTTGCAGAATCTTATCTCTTTGAAGAGCCACAAAAGAGATATCGGCTACTTTAATGCGAGTATGTGAATCATTCAAGTTTCAGTATGTGGTTTTGTATACCAGGTGACATATAGATTACCATATAAATTTCAGAACTACTTTTCATATAAAGTGCCATTCATATGTCAGTGACTTATTTAGGATATTTAAGGGTGATTTTTCTCATATCAAAATGTTATTCGCACTTAATTAGGATTGCTTGGCCTTTTATTATTTTGACTACAAACTTTGTACTGAACAATGAAATCAAGTTTGTAATGCATTTGGATCATGATGATTGCCAGTCATTGCAGAAGATAACGAATGTCACACATGGTTACTTATACATGGAAAACCGAACAACAAAGAGACGGTTATAATAAAAAACGCTTTATACAAAACGCCCCGCAGCGAAGCGCGGGCATCAAAACCTCGTTACCAAACATTTGTTGATATCTTCAACACATGGTCCAAAACAAGATTTGATCTCTCTTACAGAAATTTAAAACACGCAAACTATCCTAAAAAGTAAAAAAAAAAACACACTTATTTTACCTCCAATTTCCACAGTTACCTCTCTTTAAAAATTAGCAGGCTCGACCGTCCTTTGATTTCTTCGAACGACATGTTTTTCCTTTTCTTCATCTTCTCCGGCAACTACTACATCTAAGGTTGAATCATTAAATCACCACAACCTTGTCGATTGATATAAAGGTTGATTAATGGATTTCGATATTTGGAGGCTTAATAGCGCTTTTTATACTTTCTACAAAACCGTGATTTTCTATTCGATCCGCTGTCCATATATGACTTGTATCACTTTTTAGCGTACCCTATCGACCCTCCACAACACTGATTGTCATATTATTCACTGAGCAATCTTTCTCTTTACTTTCACCCGAAGTTGACTTCACATCCACTCTGCCAATGACGAATGCTGGTTTGTTTGGTGTGGGTAATGACCTGGTATCGTTGAGAAGCATTGAAAGCATATCAGATGTTGTTGGTCTATCTGTTGCACCTTCTTGCACACACAAAAGGGCGACATGGACGGTCCTCAAGAATTGGTGTACAACACAAGTATTTCCAAGTGTTGGGTCTTTCAGTTCCATGGTGTCCCCTTGTTGCCAAAACTCCCATGCCTAAATCATGAAAAAGTTAACTCGTATGTTCATGAGCTCCATGTGCGTGGAAAGATTCAAAAAAATCAAAACATGGAAACAAACGAAATAGGACTCTTCTCTGCAATATGGAAACTATATGCATATAACATGTAAAAGACGTGAGAATAGGATTGTGACTTTATAAGTAGACTTACATATTCAATTAGATTGAAAGTCCGGTCAAGATGAATGAAGCTACTATTTTTTCTTCCACTAACGATTTCTAGGATCAAGACTCCAAAGCTGAAGATATCGGACTTAATGGAGAAAGTCCCTTCCATTGCATACTCCGGAGACATATAGCCACTGAATAAAACATCAGTGGCATTACATTTCAAGAAATAAGGGTGCATTAAATCTTACAAATAACTAATTATCTAAAGGATACTTTCTGCATTTTCATTTTCTTATTCTTTTCCCCTATAAGTTAATTAATAATAAATCTAAGTTCATTATGATATTGATCGTGACAGCATATAGACCATTTGTAGAAATTTAAAATGAAA
Organism: Chrysanthemum makinoi; assembly: GCA_910596185.1. Classification (NCBI taxonomy): domain Eukaryota; kingdom Viridiplantae; phylum Streptophyta; class Magnoliopsida; order Asterales; family Asteraceae; genus Chrysanthemum; species Chrysanthemum makinoi. Next base: position 40,249,532 of record OU343217.1, read on the forward strand.
AGGTATAACTAAATCACTTACTATGTTCCAACTACCCTGTTAGTCATTGCCTCTGTCTCATTCTCCTTAAATATTCTTGCCATACCAAAATCAGAAATTTTGGGATTTAAACTCTCATCTAAAAGAATATTATTGGCTTTTAAGTCTCTATGAATAACTCGCATTCTTGAGTATTTATGCAAGTATAACAACCCTTGAGCTATTCCTTCAATAATGTTAAACCTTTTAGGCCAATCTAGCTCTGCTTTTCTGTTTTCGTCTGCAAGACAATGAAAGAGTAAATCACAAAAACCAACAAGTAAAACACCGCTCTGTGCACATACTATACAAACATGTTTACCGAAAAGAAAGAAATCTAGGCTTTTGTTGGGCATATATTCAGAATTAACATCTTTTCTTCCCCGTGTATACAACAACCAAGAACACGAACAAGATTTGTGTGTTGGAGTTTGGCTATGAGTATGAGTTCATTCTTGAATTCTACAAGTCCTTGCCCTGATGTTCTCGAGAGCCTTTTGATTGCAATTTCTCGTCCATCACTTAGTTTCCCCTGTTTGGTAATATCATTATATCATTTTTGCGGGCTTGGAGAGAAAAATTCAAGAACACGACATTCAATTTATAGCATGAAAGTAAACGTAAGTTACCTTGTAGACTGGTCCAAAACCACCCTGTCCGAGCTTATTTTCAAGTGAGAAATCATCTGTGGCGGCCATGATTGAAGCAAAACTAAATAGTAGCAAATCGTTTCCTTTCCCACCTTTCGTTTCAAGCTGGTCTATATCTTTAAAGCTTTCAGAAGCTGTCAGCTCAAGGAAAAATTCATCTCTCTTCCGTCTCTCGTGTTCTACAATAAGTATTCACAAGTTAACAAAATTACTTTAAAGGACAAATATATGCTAAATTAATTTTTCTAGTTTTGTACCTTCTTGTCTATGCTTTCTCTTCTTTATACACCATAAAAGCCCCAAACAAAGGAAAACCAAAGGAATAACAACACCAATAAGTATCCATAGCCATTTTATGCTATATTTGCTGCTTGTTTCCTGCATATTAGCTCGTTTAGATTCAACCAGGTACAAATATATGGTAGCAAAACCATTTAAGTGTGAGGGTGGGCTGCATTGAATGGTCTATGCAAAATTTATTTGTGAAGGAAAAATTTAGTCATGATACTATGGTTTTGGTGAATAAAGTAGTGAATATAGAGTGTTCGGCTGGGTGTTAATTTCATTGTGTTAGTTTGTTTTTTGACTGCTTGGCAGCTTAATGTGTATGTTAGATGGAGTGGGCATGTCCAATTCATACCTTGTTATTTGTTGTAAAGTTCTTTGGTATTAATATATATTCACCCTTTTTACCCAAAAAAAATGGTAGCAAAATCATTGGAAATACAACATTATAGTATCATACCTGTACTGTGGGACTGATTGGATTTTGGTTGATCAAATACTTTATTGTAGAGTTTGGACCAACATCTACATTAGTAATGCGCATTAGAGTGCTGGTTGCCGAAGTTATTATCAAGTTTCCGGTTTTGGCATCAATAGAGAGGGCATGGTCCATGGAGGCAGACACTATCGGGTCATGTGGATTAGCTACCCATACTTTCTTGGATTGAACGTCACTTGTGTACCAAATTCCCAAGTACTTGTAATCTTCATCGAAAAACCCTAATGTGAATTTTCCAAGGTTGGAAACAAGCTGATCATTGGACTTGAGTTGACTGCCAAGTTTCACAGTTGAAAATGAATCGGAAGCAGGACAAAATCTGATAGTGTAATCGGAACCACTACACATAAATGTTGTAGCCTCGTCATCGTATGAGGTACTATAGGATCTAGGACAAGCTGACTTGAACAACTGCGCATATGCAGTTGGCTTGCATGTTGTTGGTGAGTTAAATGAATTGATACAACAATACTCAGGCGATTGAAACACTTGGCAAGCACTCCTACACCCGCCTTCACTTCTCAGTTCCGATGGGCACCTTTGAATCAAGTCATTAATACATCCCGTCTTGGCACAACTTCGTAACCCAGAACCTGACCCACCAGTCGGCTCAACAAGCATAGGCAAGTTGTAGCCATCAACAATACTGACATCATAATAGTCCTGGCCTTGATTCACGTTCAAACTAAATTCTGCCATTGTAGCAGGTGGTTTGTATACATTTCCGTTGCACTCCACTTCACCCGTGCCACAATCGCCACTTGTGCACGACCCATTACCAGACACATCAAAGTTGCAACCCGTCCTACCCCAGATTCTACCTTGCGTCCATCCGGATGGAACTTCAAAAGAAATTGAATTACCTTTTGTGAGCTCGAATCCAGTGGTGCTAAAAGTTGACGTGCCTGAGATTCCGGGCCAAACAGTGAATTCACAGTTATTAACAAAAGTAATATTAGTCCCTGAAGCTCCTGCAAATATAAAGAAAATTGTATTCAGAACAAAATCATAGCATCGACTAGACCATTAATCTAGCCTATCAAGATTGGCCACAAACCAAGAAGTTGTGAGTTTATACCATCAGGAACAAACAACAATATGCGAGAATATTTCGTACAAAAAAAAATATGAGATGTAGGATTTACCATTAGATATATAGAAGAAGAGGATCGTCAGAATATGAGGAGCTATTGCTACACGAAATTTTAAAGATGATGATAGCAAAGAATCCATATTTAATTCATTAAACGCAAGAAACTTTTTGTTGAACTGATCAATAAATCCATACATGTTATTATTATTTTTATTAGTGATAGTAGACAATTAGTCCACGGTGTTGAACTGGACAAATCAATATAGTCTATGACAAAGACATTTATGGATCAAAGTCAAGCAAACCACATGCTTTTGTATGAGTCTATAACAAGTTTAGTCCTTGAACTATTCTCAGCATTTAAAAAAAAATAAAAAAATTCATCTCGGTATGACATATGTTGTCCTATATATTCTTTAGAAATTTGAAGTGTGTTTATGATTTCATAATTTATCTCGATCTAATTTATTAATAGTTAACTGATTATTTAGGCAATTCGAGTCTTCGTGATCATGAAGGCTAAAGGCCTCAAAGAAATGTAGAATTTAGCGACCTCATGTGTAAAAAGAAATTGCAAAAAAAATAAAATAAATAAATAAATTAAAAAAATAATAATAATAAAAAATCCAAGCTTGTATATTAACAGTATCATTACAATTATAAATGAAATCAATAAAATGAATGTAAATGGTATAAAACAATATGCTATCGAGCCCTCATTTCTGTAATGGTTATCTGATTTATAGAGTGGTTCTCTGACTTTGCTTCAACTGAAGTAGACTTGGACGGAGTAGTTCCAAAAAAGAATGCTGGACGTTTTGGGGCGGGTAACAGCATAGTATCATTAATAAGCATAGAGATAACATCCGACATCAATGGTCTATCCAATGCATTTTCTTGTACACAGAGAAGTGCGACATGAATAGTCCTCAACAATTGTTGTATGACACAAGTATCGCCTAGTGTTGGATCCTCCACTTGCAATGCATCTCCTTGTTGCCAAAGCTCCCATGCCTAAAACAGTTCACATGGTTCATTTCTATAATATTGTGTACATAAATAAATTTCTTTTTTAGACTTACATATCCGATTAGATTGAGTGTTTTGTCTAGATGAGTGAAGCTAGTATTTCTTCTTCCACTCACTATTTCTAGAATTAAAACTCCAAAGCTAAAGACATCAGACTTCTCCGAAAAAGTCCCTTCCATTGCATACTCAGGAGACATGTAACCACTGCATAATGTACTCGTATTAAAAAAAAATCAAATGAATGTGTGCTAGATGGTAACGTTATGAAGAGAAAGTGTTCGTACTATGTTCCAACCACCCTGTTGGTCATTGCTTCAGTTTCATTTTGTTTGAAAATCCTGGCCATACCGAAATCAGAGATCTTTGGGTTCATATTTGTATCTAGCAAAATATTGCTAGCCTTAAGATCTCTATGTATAACACGCATTCTTGAGTATTTATGCAGGTAAAGCAAACCCTGAGCAATTCCTTCAATGATTTTCCATCGTTTTGGCCAGTCTAGCAGCGCCTTCCGGGTTTCATCTAGCTAAACATTTTAGTATATACAAGTCAGATAAGACAGAAATGTAACAATATTCAAATCATATAAAATTAGTTTGATTAATTATTTACCAAAGAGAAAGAAATCTAAACTCTTGTTAGGCATGTACTCGTAAATCAACATCTTTTCTTCTCCATGAATACAACAACCTAGAACATGCACAAGATTCGTATGTTGAAGTTTGGCAATAAGTATAAGTTCGTTCTTGAATTCCACAAGCCCTTGTCCTGATGTTCTTGAAAGCCTTTTGATTGCAATTTCTCGTTCATCACTAAGTTTCCCTTGTTCTCAAAATTACATTATATTACATTGAAGAAAGCCACTACTGATTTTAAGCATATGAACAGTATCAAAATAACAAGTACCTTATAAACAGGCCCGAAACCACCTTCGCCAAGCTTATTCTCACTCGCAAAATTATTTGTGGCAGCTACTATAGTAGCAAAACTAAACACCATTAAGTCACTTCCTTTTCTGCCATTTCTTTCAATATTACTTGCACCCTTGAAGCTTTCGGAAGCTATTAGCTCAAGGAAATATTCATCATCCCTGTTTTGCGCCTCTTCTACAATAAAAAGAAACATAGATTAGAAACTGAAATACTTATAAACATCACAAATTTTACCATCTTAGCATGAATATCAACTGACATACCTTCTTGTCTACGTTTTCTCTTTTTAAGATACCACAATAAACCGGGACAAAAGATAACTAGAAAGATCCCAATAACAACGGGAGCCCAAATCCAGTTTCTAGCCTTTCCTGTGTATAATGTCGATCTCGTGTTAGTTCTTGAGGCCATATACTGTCTCAAATTTTATAAGCAACATTATTAAACTCATAATACTTCAGCATTTATGCTATCTAAAGTGAATGTGAGCTTCATCTATAATTATCAAAAGTAGAGGTGTAATAATCAATGGGTAGGCAACGGGTCAAAACAGGTATTATCAATGTGGGTTGGGTTGGGTCGACACAAATTGAAACATTTACTTCCAAACAAACATATAAATGATTAGTGTGTCAAGTATGATATGAAGATTTCAATAAGAATATAGATTTCAGATAAAATGATTTAAGACACTTTATCATTTATGCATTTAGAATATACTTTGGGCTACTTTTGACCGTACTCTATTAGATTACAAATATTACCTGTTTGACCCGTTAGAGATGAAAATGACACGAATTAACCCAATCTAAGTAAATGGGTCGATATTGCTACCTCTATATCAAAGCAGAAAATAGAAATATAGTTTACCAACATATCTCATTCTAACAATAATGATTATTTACCTTTACTTGTAGTTGGAGAAATAAGCACATACTTCGATACAGATGTCCCTTGAACATTGTTCGTAAAGTTATTAAGAGATTTGGTTCCGGTCCATATAAAACAGCCAGTTCCATTACTACTACTCGTATACCCCACACAACCACAATCATTCCAACATCTCACCATACAATCACTAAGGATTAGGCTTGCATTACTATCAAATGAATTGCTAGTCATAGCCAGAGAAAACTCTCCATTCAATTCAAGAAATATATCATCATCACTTCTACACTGAGGCAAGTTAGAACTTGCAACACACCCAGTATCTGAATCAAACCCGTAACAAAATTCAGGACTCCAAAATAAAGAGCTATCACCATCTAGAATTATCCAGGAGTTAAAGTCCACATGGGCATAACACCATTAAACCCACGATAACTAAAATATCTTTCGTCGTTATTGTACACATAGCTGAGATTGTACCAATATTGGCTAAACGGGTTGTTCAAAATCATGTACTCAAATGTTTGATTATTCAGATAATCCCCACTAGTACAATATGGATTCCCACGTTGTCGAATCATTAATCTTTGAGAACTTTCCCCATTAGGCTCCCAACTCAACGTAAAAGCACCTGAATCAGGGCTGTCATTGGTGAACCAAGATGTTAAGTTCCAAGCAGGGACGGAGCCAGGATTTTGTATTAGGGGGGGCTCAATTTTTTTTTTCCGATAGTAACATACAAGTCCTTGTTTTAGAAGCTCGGCAGTATCATACAATTATACTATGGATCGTTATCCCAAACCAAAAATCGGATGAAATAATACTATGTCATGAGTAACCATTAAATATCCAAACTTAGAAGAATACATCAACTTAACTACAGAAATATGTTTATTCATGTAGATTTGCCTATTCGAGAGATCGACTATGTGCAAATTTAAAACCATTTGAATTCGGATGACACAAGTATGACTAGGCTATTGGTATATAAATAAATAAAAAGATATAAAACCAAAAAGTATAATTATATACGGAGTATTAAACAATGTAACAGTGTATATTACATGGGTACTTGCATTTCTTTTAATTTGTCTACTCCCAAGAATCTGAGATAAATAAATAAAGATATAAAACCATAGTATATCACTTTATCTTCTTCCTATGTGTCTTCTTCTTTGCCAAGACTACCTGCAACCTGCAACCTACAAGTCTACAACCACCAACGACACAGTTCACACACCGGAAATTACTTGCAATAGCAACGACAATCTTTTATAACAAGGACGAAGTTCTATCATCCATAGTTTCCGACGTTCGAAAAACTGCTTTACGCCATTAAAGGTGGGCTAGTTGGGGGGGGGGGGCGAGCACCCTCCAGCCCCCCCACTGGCTCCGTCTCTGGTTCCAAGTCTGACCTGTTCTAAGGTTAGCCCCAAGTTTCATACCTGGTAAAAGTACATTGGTAGGATGATCAAAACTCTGCCAGATAATACTATTATGTGTTTCATTCCTCAACTGAAAGTTACCAGTGTCTTCAAGAGACGCAATCAAGTTAGAATCAGGACCAGATTGATTATCAGATATATTTACTAGTGTTGTTCCTCCAGAAGATATGATCAGTTTGCTAGTATTGGGATTGATCATAAGGACGCTAGAATTTGATATGATCGGTATGGACGGGTTAGCTACCCATACTCTCCTAGGCTGATCATCATTAGTATACCAAATTCCTAAATAAGTAAAACTTGTCGCAGGTATGGTGAAGAAGCCTAGCGTGAAGTTGTTACCTGGCGAAACGAGCTCAGATGAGATGTTGAGTTGGTCGCCAAGTGTGATCGTTGAAACACCCTTAGCAGGATTGGTGAATAAGTTGGTACATAGGATTGTTAAGATGATGAGAGTGATCATTTTTGTTAACACTTGTGCAATGTGTTATTTTTTTTATGTGCTTTTGTTTGCTCATTGGACTTTTATACTTATGGATGCTAACGATATATTGTTATCAGCTGTCAACATAGATGTTTGAATATTGGACTTTTATACTTATGGATGCTAATGATATTTCGTTTAGTTAACAAAGTTTGAATATTTCAATGGTTGGATATGAGTTTGAATTTTTACAACTGTCTAGTATATTTGTTCATCTAAAATATATACGGGAATTTGGACTTTTTGTTCAAGCTTTTGGATATATTTAAGTCCTTTAAGATTGTTATCATTTTCTTTAAAGCAGAAAAAGGATATTCATTCAATAACGACAAGGCAAGGAGCTAGAAAAAGTACTAAGAATTTTTTTTTTTTTTTTTTGGGTATGGGGGTTATCAATTTTGGTTTGTGTTGAAAATTAAGTTGGGCTAAATATAAAATATGTGTGTTTATACATTTAAGAGGAAATTTTTAAAAATTTAATAATAAATTTAGATTAATTCATTAAAATTATTATTTTTAAATATTTAAAAGCTAATTTAATATATTGTCATGTAGATGTTCTTATGATGTCAATCTTTTATAAAAATACTTTACTCATTTTCTTAACAAATTGCCTGTGGTAAATGCATTTATGGGCCATTGAATGACATGACTTCATACATATAGCCCATTCGAAGCATAACGATGACCCAATAAACACAGGAAAGAGCAATCCCATGTGAAATTTCCTCATAATTGGCCCGTTCTAATACTGGTATTATGTTCATGTCTTTGGTGTTTGCAATTTTTTTTGGAAAAAAGTGTGGAGTCTAGCTTCTATTTTAGTCCTTATCTTTTTATTTAGTAAGTATTGTGCTTCTTGGTCTTTGTTAGTGGATTCGTTTAACATCATGCTAGTTTATCTTTGCAAACAGTATGTGCAGATTAAAAATCAACAAGCGAAAATTGAAGGGGTTACATATAAAGTATAAACCACTCCCATAATAGTTCTTAAAACTGTAGAATCTTTTGACCTAGGATCTAATACAAAATAAAAAGATTATAGTTCATATGTAAAAGTGGTTATCATAAAAAGACCTGCTTCAAAGCATTTGTAGTTTGTAGAGAAATTTGATAATATCGTAGTTGGCCATGGCACATCGATAAGCTACCGAACCTCCATTTCTGTAATGGTAACCCCATTTATAGAGTAGTCCTTTGAATTTCTTTCGACTGATGTTGAACTTGATACACTTCCACCAAAGAAGAACGCTGACCGTTTTGGGGATGGTAAGGACACATGGTCATTGTTAAGCATAGAAACCACGCCAGGCATCACTGGTCTGTCAACGGCATGATCTTGTACACATAGAAGTGCTACATGTATAATTCTCAATAATTGGTCAATGGCACAGGAATCAGCTAGTGTTGGATCCATTAACTCCAATGCATTCCCTTGCTTCCATAGCTCCCACGCCTAAAACCATTAGTAAATCTTTAAGCATTTATTCCATGTGTACGTGTGAAATAACGGTTGAAGTTCACCCAATTACTTTTTTATAACTATGGATGTTGATGAAGTAGATATCAACTGGACTTACATATGAGACTAGATTGAGTGCCTTGTCAACAAGAGAAAAGCTACTATTTTTTCTTCCGCTCACGATTTCTAAAATCAAGACTCCAAAGCTAAAAACATCAGATTTTTCCGAGAAATTCCCTTCCATGGCGTACTCGGGAGACATGTAACCACTAAATAACACATTTAAGCTACGGCATTTAGTATAGAAGCAACAATCAACGTTACAATCATTATTATTAAAAAGAAGAGTGTTCTTACTATGTTCCAACCACCCTTTTGGTTATTGCTTCGGTCTCATTTTCTTTGAAAATTCTCGCCATACCAAAATCAGAAATTTTGGGGTTCATACTTTCATCTAACAATATATTACTAGCTTTAAGATCTCTGTGTATAACTCGCATTCTCGAGTATTTATGTAGGTATAGCAAGCCCTGAGCTATTCCTTCAATTATATTCCATCTTGTTGGCCAGTCTAGTAGCGCCTTTCTGGTGTCATCTTTACACATTTGTTTTAGCAACATTCTTAAAGCACTTATATATGAATTCTTATAAAAAAAAAATAGAGGAATCTAGCTAGTTTGATAATTCGACTTACCAAAAAGAAAGAAATCCAAACTCTTGTTAGGCATGTACTCATAAATCAACATCTTTTCTTCTTCGTGAATGCAACAACCTAGAACCCGAACAAGATTCTTATGTTGAAGTTTGGCAATAAGTATAAGTTCATTCTTGAATTCCTCAAGTCCTTGTCTAGATGTTCTTGACAGTCTCTTAATTGCAATTTCTCTTTCATCGCTAAGTTTCCCCTTTTCTCACAAACACGATTAGCTCGTTTTGTCAGATTATGAGACAAGGAGATGGTGAAATTTCAACACTTTAACTTATATATGAGCTGAAAAGTGTTTCAAGTCAAACTAACCTAGTGAGACCACTTACCGAACCTGCCTAACCCATACATGCTGCTACTTCTAAAAAATCTACTAGTATAAACATACGAAATGTATCAGAATTGAAAGTACCTTATAAACAGGTCCGAAACCCCCTTGCCCGAGCTTATTCTCAATTGAGAACTCATTTGTGGCTGCTACTAAAGAAGTAAAGCTGAACACCATCATATCATGACTATCTGTTCGACCATGGATTCCAATATCACTTGAATTTTTGAGGTTATCGGAAGCCATTAACTCAAGAAAATGTCTGTCATCTCTCTCTTGTATGGCTTCTACAATCAGAATTATGGATTACAACTAAAACTACTATAAAAATCAGAAGTATACCAATTCAATGTCAATATCAAATGCTATATACCTTCTCGTTTGGGCTTTCTTGTTTTAGAGTACCACAATAAACCTAAGCAAAAGATAACTAGAAAAAAGCCGGCCAGAATAGGTGCCCAGATCCAAGTTTTAGTTTTTCCTGTGTATTATGACATGTGTTAGATCTTGAAGCAACATCCACGATTTAACATTCATGGATACCATATATCAGCTATGCAAACCGTGGGCAATATCCAATTGAATTAAGGGAGCGTTTGGGATTGCTTATGTATGTGCTTATCCTTTTTGCATTGTTTGAACTTTGAAGAAGATAAGCAATCCCAAACACTCTGTTGATAACTGATTCCCTGCTTATTTTAGAAAGGATTACATTTAAAAATATGTCTATCAACAGGTACTTCCTTAGTTTCAAAGATTTCAAACACTTCAAAATAAGTAAAATCCCCAAACACATTCCCAAGAACATAAACTATATGCAATATTAATGTGACCTACATAATCATCAAAATCGTTCTAGATTAATTTAGGGTTAATTACACGATAATGTATCATAGTTGTCATGATTTCCTTCTATATGTATCGAACACTTTTTTTTGCTATTCGATGTACTAAACTTGCATTTTTTGTATATTTTGTGTACTTTATGACCATTTTGCCCCTCCCGGGTTATTAAAATGAGAGGCAAAATAGTTATAAAATACACAAAAATACAAAAAATGCAAGTTTAGTATATATAATATCAAAAGAAATTTGTTGGATACGTATAGAAGGAAATCATGACAACTATGTACATTTAAAGGCCATTAAATGCCATTAACCCATTAATTTACCTTTGTCCAGATTGTGAGAAATAAGCACATACTTCGAAACAGAATTCCCTAGCGCATCAATAGTAAAGTTACTAATAGATTTCTCTCCGATCCATGTAACACAACCAGTTCCATTTCCACCAGTGATAAACCCCAAACACCCGCAATCATTCCAACACTTCACCATACAATCACCAATACTTAAGCTTGAATTATAATCAAATGAGCTGCTCGTTATACCAGGAGAAAAATCGCCACTCATTGGACTAAATTTCTCATCCTCATTCCTACATTGGGGAGTGTTAGAGCTTGCCACACACCCATTACCCAAATCATACCCATAGCATAGATCAGAGGTCGATATTAAACGACGGTCATTACCATCTACTATTTGACCATGTGGTATCAAAATCCACATTGGAAAAAGATAATCAACACTATCAAAAGTAAAGTATCTCTCTTTATTATTGAACACATAATTAAGGTTATACCGTGAATTAAGTAAGTTGTTCACATCCATGAACTCGAATTCTTGATTTTGCAAATTCCCACTAGTCCAATATGGCTGCCCTCGTCGTCTAACCATGAATCTTTGGGAATTCTCTCCATTAGGTTCCCAACTCAAACTAAAAGCACCAGAGTCGAGAATTTCGTCGCTTAGCCAAGAAGTCAAGTTCCAAGTTTTACCTGTTTCAAGATCCGACCCAAGTTTCATGCCCGGTAAGAGTACATTGGTTGGATGATCAAAACTCTGCCAGATAGTCTGATCATCTTTTTCGCTCTTCAGCACGAAATTACCATTGTCTTCAAGAGTGGCGGTCAAGTTAGTACTAGATACAGCTAGATTATTTGATATATTCACAAGGGTTGTTTCTCGGTTGGTAATGATCAACTTCCCATTATCAGGATCGATCATGAGGTAGCTATAGCTAGAATTTGATATAATTGGCACGGACGGATTGGCTACCCATACTCTCCTTAACTGAGCATTAGCATCATTGGTATACCAAATTCCTAAATATGTATAGCTTGTTGCGGGTATCGTGAAAAATCCTAATGTGAAAGTACTATTAGGCGAAACAAGCTGAGAAGTGAAGTTGAGTTGGTCGCCGAGTTTGATCGCAGAAACACCGTATGCCGGAAAAGAGTTGATGATCAAGTTGATACATACAATTGTGAAGATGGTAAGAGTAATCATTTTTCAATAATGAATAGAATCAAAGATATTATTAGCTTTGAAAATAATATGAGATGTGATGCTTTATATGACATTTATGAAGAAAAAATGGGTACCCATGTACATGAATATAACGTGTGTAAAGATATTATTAATATTGTCGTTGAATTATACTTTGCGACTTTTATTATAGGGTGTCTTTAATTAGATTGTTTCGAAATTTATGAATTGTGATTGGTTATAGACACTTAAGTTATTAATTAGCAGTTTAGCACCCATCATGGAATACTTTATGGGAGAAGATAGTCAAACACCCCATGAAATGATTCCCAAACACTTTATCCCCCCCCCCCCCCCCCCCCCCCCCCCCCCCCCCCCCCCTCTTCTTCCGTACGGTACATTGTCTCTTTTTTTTTATTATTATTATTTTTATTTATTTAATTGTGTATACTTTATTTTGTGTGGTATATTTAATTTGTATAGTGTTTTTATATGTATAGTGTATTTATTTGTGGAGGAGAGTTATTTTACATTAAAATTTTTTCACATCCAAGGGATCATCTCCACCATCATTTAAAAAGAAATCAAGGGCTAAGATTAAAAGCATTTTATTATTCACCTATATTTTTATAATTTAAATATCTCTTAAACCGTTAATGGTTTAGGAAAAATATTTACACCATCGCGACGGCATTTAATTATATTTCTATAGACGGGCACTTGATATACTTTGAAAAAAAAACAAAAACTCGTTTTTTCGTTTTTCGTTATTTTTTGTTTTTTTACGTTATGAAATTTCGTAAAAAATCTTATATGATAAAACACTAAATTGAATATCACATGTGATATTATATGTAATATAATATATGATATTACACTAATATCACATGTGATATTACATATCATATATGATATTACACTAATATCAATATAATATTCAATTAGTGTTTATCATATATGATATTTTAATGCAAATTTCAGTAACGTAAAAAAACGAAAAAACTTAAAAAAAAGGTGAAAAATACGAAAAAAATTTTTTGTCGAAAGTATATCAAAGGCCTATCTATAGAAAATAATTAAATCCGTCGCAATGCTATATTTTTTTCGCTTAACGATTAACAGTTTGAAAGATATTAATATTTGAAAAAAATGATGAAGTGGAGTTTTAAATTGTTGGGATTAATCTCATCCATTAGATCAAATAAAAATGGAGGGTGAAGATTGATCCCTTGGTATGTAAATAATCTTTTGTCCTCAAATGATCTTTTATCTTTATTTGTGTGGTATATTCAATTTGTGTAGTGTTTTTATATGTATATAGTGTATTTATTTGTGTAGTGTTTTTATATGTAGAGTATTTATTTGTGTATTATTTTCATTTAATTAAACAATAACAATAAAACCATAGACATTAAAACATTAAACAGAGTCAACAACAAATGTTTTCAATATTACAACGAAATCTACTCCACATGAAAATTATTAATGTCATCTATAAGGCTATAGAGTATTCCACTCGGCTGGACATGCATCAATCAATGATTTCTTGCCAATTCCAATGATGCCTCCAACGTCTTTATTTTTGCCTGCAACAAATTGTTTTGAACCAATAGCATGTTGATCGTTTTATCTTTTTCTTAGATTTTGATATGATTTGTATTTGTATTTGCCATTTGCGTAGTTTCAAAAGTGATAAATATCAATAACGAAACATGAGCATCACTTTTATTTATGTATTATATATCTTTTTTCACAAACAAAAAAACCGTTATAACAAAAATCAACTCCAGTTAAAATTTTAAAAAACAAAAAACATGTTATGGTGCGATAGCGACCAAGGTTTATGAATAAAGATTTTTCAAAATGATATTAAACAACTAACAATAAATTGTCAAATGTTATTAAATAACTCCTTCCTAAAAGAAAAGCAAAAATTATTCGTGAACTACTGTTAAGTTTATGTTTATCAAGTGGGGGACCAAAGAGAGCAACTTTATAATGGTGGTGAGTTTGGGCTGCAAATATACATGTCTGATAGAATAGGGTCTCTTCTTGTGAGTCAGTTTATAACTTTAAAGATATAAATAGGCCCTTTAGTTGATAGGAATTTGTTTTAGTTTATATTCATCAATTGTTTTAGTTTATCTTTTATAAACATCTAAGATATTGATGTCATGGTTTAATTTGTTAGGTATATAGTGTGTGTTTTTGCAGTGTTGCTGTGTTACGTCTTGTATAACTGAGTCATTGTTTTTTCCAATGTTTTAAAACCCGGGTTTTCAATAGAACCGGTCGAGTCATCAGTTGGACCACCAGGTCAAACCGGTTTTATACCAAAAGAAAAAAGGCACCCCTGTTTGAGGTGTTCATAAGGAAAAACATACCACATTCTCAGTTTATATAATAATAAAAGTATTGTATGTAAGGTTTATGGGCTTATTATCAAACTAATATCAATAGTTGACACTTCTTAGACATCTTAAGAGGACAATTAGGTAAATCACTTCTATATTAAATATTTGACAATGTGTTTATACAAGCCACTGCTCATCCGACTAGTACCTTGTTAGCTCATCAGTCATCCAATAAACCAACCATTGACTATACATTTTTCTTATTATATTATAATATATACTAATACCCATTTTTGAACGGGGGACAAAGAGATTTTCTACGGAACCCGTTTTCACTTAATTCACATTCTTATTGGTGGGTTTTTGGTTAGCAGACAAACACTAATCTTACACAGTGCCTTAGTGGACCAAGTGACAAACTCTGATTGGCTAAAGTGTGTTTGGGTTTCGACTGTTCACTATCAGTTTTCCGTAATTACACCGTAATAGCAAGAACACATCCTAGAAAATTCCACCGCCTCTTATTCTTCTCCACCGCCTCTTATTCTTCTTCTCCATCTTCAACAAAAAACACATTAATCTGACCATCAAAATATCTTCTAACAAAAACACACGCTTATCTTCACCATAAACCGCACACTAAATTGATCATCAAAATCCAAAAACGTACCCCCATCAGATCCACAAATGAAGATGGAGATGATGAATCATGCTAACACTCATATTTGTAGGTAAGTTATTCAACCTCAATCAATTAACCAAACTAATTTTGCACCTAACAATCTATTCTTAAAAACAAAAATCAAAACACTTAGTTATGGGTTTCAATAATTTATGATGATTGTATTATGCTCTTTCGTAACAGGAACACTGAAAGATGAGGAGTTCAAATATCTTTGACGATGGACAAACAATTGGAAAAAGGGTTATGGGGTTGCGTTGTGGTTGTCGTTAATGGTAGCTGGAGTTGTGCCTACATTATGTTTGATGAAATGCCTAAGAGAGTTGGAAAAAAAATCAATAGAACAAATGGGGTCTTTGGATATACGGTACTCATTTGAATTTGCAAAAGTCATTTGGTTTTGTTTGATGAACACCAATTGTTCAATGAAATGCTTAAATAAAAATTTATAGTAAATGTATATACGAGTACTTTGTGCGAATAAGTGAATTGGATATACATTCCATATTTGAAAGTGGCCCGACTGGATTGGCTATCGTATTACATATTACGTATATCCGCACTATCATCACAATTTGATTGCCTGATTTCACTTGACCCACTATAAACTTATTGAAAAGACTCTAGCTTCATCAACATGGAATTATTGGTAATTAATGTTTAAGATGTGTAGTTGGTTCGTCTTGATGAGATGGCATGTACTAGGTAGTTAGTTCCATTAAGAGGGTGGGGGGAGGATGAATACTTCTCTTATTTGTGTTTGGTTTGATACTATAACGCATGTTAGTGCGCATTAGAGTTAAGAATTAGTCTTGATTCGAAATGGATATTTGAACAACTGAGCCTTAGCGTAGTTACATACGCAGAGCTATCAATAGTTCACCTTGCAGAAAGGCTATTATTCTTTTCTCTTTTTTGTTTGGAGTTGGATTATTATTAGTTAATTTAGGACTGCTTTCTGCCTGGCAAAGAGTTTTGTCAACTGAATCAAATGCTATGTGATACATATGTGTCGGTGTCGTAAAGGCAACATGTTCTGAAGAACACTATAGAGTTGTCTAATGCTAACTAGGTCAAATGGATTTACAGGGTTGCTTATTTTACGCATTGCTGAAGGAACAAAAAAAGATAAGAACGATGGGGTAAAAGGTCTCACTCTCTGTCATCTGAAGTCATGTTTCCAGGTCTGTATTTACATTCAGTCTACTGAAAATTATCAATCCAAGTGTCGTTGTGGTTTGCGAAAACACAAAATAATGGGTTCTTTTACTTGCTTAGCTATTGTTTTTTAACACGTGGTAACACCACAGTCGTGCGTAAGGAATACCAAGTTGGAGGTCCTCTTGACTTGCGTCTCTCGGCTGCTATTGAAATTGAACTCTACTATGTCTGGGTTTCAAGGAGACACTTTCATAGCGAATTCATAACGGGTCGGGCCGTACGCTACAAGTCCTCTACCAAAAGAACAGAATTTTAAAAGGTCAATTTTATTTGTATACAAATTAAAACTTTTGGGATGTTAACAGTTGAGCAGCATAAGTTAGTTTTTTTCTCGAGTTTCTAAACAATTCTTATTAAAGGTAGTTAGAGGTACTTAGGTCGGTTTTGAGACACACAACTGAACTGTCTTTGCGTTGCCTAAAATTGTGTCATCAAATTAGGGGCTGTTAGGATTAGGCTATTTGGATTAGGGGCTGTTTGGATTAGGGGTGTACTTTGGCCGGTTTTAAGAGATCTTTATTTTATTCTCATGTTCATGAAAAATTACAACTATGCGGATAAATGTGACGGAGATCAAATTAGATGTGTCGAATTTTATATGCACATTAATTTTCTAATGAAACGCCTCATAGATTGATTATTTGAGAAACTACATCACTTCTACAATTATATCACTCACTACATATAATACTTCTCCAATTGTGGCATGTTAATTAGTAAAACAAATAATTTTTTTTTACGTTGAAAAGGCATCAGATTTGTTTCTGAACGAGGCGGAACGTGGGTCAACGCTTGCTATGGTAGATGTGGGGACTTTCAAAATCTTTTTTACGTCATGTTTACTGTACATCAGTTACTTTATTACACCCTCAGCAAACGGAGGCATGTACTAGAGACGAACAAAGAAAAAACAGTAATCGATACGATTGCACGGTTTGCTATGGCACAAGGCTGCTACCGGGTTTTCGTTACACCTCAGGATACCAGGTAATCACATATCCTCTATGAAAGTTGTTTTTCTGCAAGTTTTGTCAATGAGATTATGAGATTAACAATTAGTGTTAAAAATATATAGAATAATATTATAGGAAATGATAAATCGAAGATGCCACACTTACGATTCGTTACCTGAAAAAATAAATTTAAGGTTCAGGGGGTGAGTTCAGTGAATCAATTGAGTGTTCAGGGGGGATGTGTTGACAAGGTGGGGTCAATTTCAGGTTGCGCATAATGACTTTCTGGCATATGGATATAAAACAACTCATGTGTTCTTTTCAGGTTATCACAAGCTGCAGCAGATCATCTTCAGTAATAAGCTTGGATCAGGTGGTTCTTAAGGTAAAAAGATCTATACGTGTCGCATCTTAAGCTAATATGTTGTAATGATAATCTTTCTTTGGTGTATCCCAACAACCAGGAATAGGTCTTGACAGTCCATTTTGCAACTACCAGTGGTTTTTTGGAAGCTTTATGGTGAACACCACCTACGTTGTTTTTTGAAGCTTTATGGTATGTTTCTGTCACCTGTAGAAAGCAGTTTATATTGGTGGTTGTGTATCTCACATGGGTTCCTGTGAATTCGGAAAAGGATGAGATTATTTGTATCGTGCCAAGGCAAGCTTACTAAGCTTGCAGCCATGGCGATTGTATTTTCTTCCTTCGACTGTTTGCTTATTCATGCCTCATACTTCAAAAAGATATTTCAGCCATGACCATTGCATTCTCTTCCTTTGACTGTTTATTTATTCGTCAACCATTCTTAAAAAAGATTTTGAATTTGAAAGATACTATTATTTGTCGAACAACTCTATTATTTTTTGGTGAATGTTATATTATTGAAACCCCAAAATGTAGTACGAAAATTAGGGGATAGGGATATTAGTTTGGGGTTTAGTGGGTGTTATTTATAGTATTTGAAATGCCGGAGCCTTTGGTACATATTTTAAAGTTCGTCATGTAAATTTCGTCTACATATCCATCTATGAAAGTTAGCGGTATTTTACTTGACGGTGAATTTGGTTTACGTGGAGTGGACAAGGTGATTGAGGTTACGTTAGTGGCAGCCTACGGTTCAAACGGAAGGACCAAGGAAACAAAGAAGAATGTGCCAAAATGGATGGCAGAGGCATCGAATGGCTAACAGCAGTTTCGACGGCAAGAATGGGATATCGTGAAGGATGATTATTTGTTTTCCAAACAAAGTTGGTATAAATTAAATTGTCGGGGATCATTCTAAACACATATTATCAATTGGATGTATGGCAAGCGTTCAACCGAACTTCACAGGCGAAGGTATTAAATCAGGTATGATTTCAATATTTGTTCTCATAAATGGTACTACATATAAGTAGTTATTTTTTTCATAACTGTATACATTCACCTTTTCCAAGCAGGAAGCTGTTTAGGGGCAAGTTGCGTCACGTGGGAAGCCGTCTGATATAATCTGGTGGTAGCTTTAGAATGATTGTATTACAGGCATAACCTTATTGTGGTTGATATTGAAGTATAACAACTCGTACTTTTCCAGGTCCTTACTCAACCTCAAACTGAAAATTTATTTTATTTTGGAAGTTTACGCATTTACCTTTACGTATAATTATTTAATTAGTCGCGTAAACCCGTAAAACAATATTTGTACACCATGACTGGACGAGAGTTTAGTCTATACATTTCCAACGTAATATTATTATTACAAGTGCATTTTTTTATTATACATTTCCGGTCTTAAATTATTTACGTAGGTTACGTAACATGCGTCATTTACATTTTCATGCATACACAATATAACTAACACACCTACACTTACACTAATACTTTTTAACAAAAAATTTATTAAATCCTCACACATTTACACCTAGTGACTACTTGGGCACCAAGTAGTCAAATATTGGATTTGACTCATCTTAAGACAAATTAACCAACATTAACCCTTTTAATTCAAAATCTTAAACTAACACCCATGGAGACCAAGTAAATTGTCCCCTCTTTTGCTTGTGTTCAGTAGGACCAAACCAACAACATCATCACCTTTTCATTTTTTTTTACTAACCTAAAACTAGACTACACATTTTATAATGAAAGTGCCATACTTAGTTTGACTAGGAATTTGCAAACCTCAAAACCAAAGCTATACACATTGTATAATAATTTAGACAAAGAGACAAGCATGCACATTTCTTTTCAACCCCAAGATCCCTTTAATATATCTTATTACTAAGCTAGTAGTAGAGTATTAAAAAAAAAATGACCATACCCTTCTTTCTTAACCCACGACACATCACACCATCACAATTTCCATGACATTTTTATATTGAACTAGCCCAAGTAGAGTCTTATTATATTGTGAGAAACCATACTTAACCTCTAAACATTTGACCATTGACCTTGTAGTTCACTATATAAACTTTGTAACCTTTGTATGTTGTGTCTTATAAGGAGGCAAGCATGGCATTGGTCTTGCTTTTTCTCTTTTGTGTTCACAGAACAAACCAAAGACACCCTCAATATTATTATTTTTCTTACTAAGCTATGCAAAGTAGATCATTAAACTAAAGTAAAACCATACTGGTTGTGGTTATAAGACAAACTCTTGTGTAAGTCTTCACTTCATCACAAACAAAACTCATACAACCTCTTTGTCATTCTTTTGGTTCGGTCACAATAAGCAAGAAAGAAAATCTTGGGTTTACTTGGTATTGATTTTGGGTTATAGTGTTCTTGGTTTCACTCACATTCGACATACACAAATCATCTTCCCACTGTCTCGGTTAAGGTTTCGTTGCACATTGGACTTACTATTTTCCGGTTATAAAATTGCTTGAGGTGAGTTCTCGTAGCCCCACTTTTAACTTGTTTTCCTTGGGGGAAATGGTACTCAAATGATATTTTAAACGTTTTCATGCGTGATTACGGTTACTTGATTTTGGACATATATGTGATATGATGCGATTATATGCTGCAACAATATCTTGCTTGTGTGTACATAACTGCGTAACTGGTAACTCTCTGGGAGGGCCTACGTGATGATAGATCTATCGGGGTAGCTCCCCACATGGTTTTGGATATATGGACATATTGGGCTCAGTTGACGCGATACTGGTTGTTTTGTGACTAAGTGCATGTATATTGTCATCATTTTCACTATTGTCCTACATTATATTATTCACAGCTTCGTGGTTTAACTCTCAAACCTACGAGCTCACCAACTTTATGTTGACGTTTTCGAGTAACCATTTCAGGTGTTAACAATGAAGTTCCACTAGGAGGTTGAGTATTGGACTGGTTTAGCAAGACTAAATAAAGATCCTCCGGGGTATCGTGGAGTGGAGTTGGACTAGGTTATTTTCTTATGATGTAGATTGGCTTTGAAGACTATGTTTGGATTATCCCGGTTGTGGGAGTTTCATGAATATTATCTTTAATGTATTACATTTAGTACTTCTCTATTTAGACACCTTGTGTTCTTTACTTTGAAGTCATACCCCGTAAATGCTATTCCGCTGCGCCATTTTTGGGGTGTGACAAATTGGTATTCAGAGCCTTGGTTATAGAGAATTAGGTGGTTTAACCTAGACTATAACCTAGGAACCCATATAGTTGGCATGATAGGACTTACGTGTGCGGTTATGTGTTTATTTGCCTTGTAGGTAGTAGTGCCTAGTATTAGACCTTAGGAACTCCTGAATTGAGTCAATTTATTTTCAAGCCCTTAAGTTTCTTAATTAACTTGCGGTTTAATTTCAAGACTGTTCTTGTTTGATTGGGTTGCGAAATTTTTATGGCTGCAAGTTGATTAAATAACTTAAAGGATTTAAGGAATTGACTCAAGGATGGATTAGGTTAGAATGGCGTAAAGTGATGATGATAAGAAAATGTGGCATGATGCTATCCTAAGAACGCCTGGCCAACGTTTTTACGATAACATGATGGCGCATGGACTTATCAAATTCATGGATGGCCATATAGGAAGTTGAGAATAGTAGCACGTCACGTATATCGACCTACCCTACCACCTCCTACCTAACATTTGTCAATGTCCTTCCTTATAGAAGCATGCCTCCAAGAAGATCGGCACGAGTTAACCGAGGTGTTCCAGCCCAGAGGGGTGGAAGGACTGGTGGACGGGGAGGTAGGGAAGGAGGTCGCGGAACTGGAAACAACAACAACAACGACGCAAATCCCGACCTTTCCACCATCATCGCTCAACAGCTACAGAACTTGCTTCCCACTATCCTTACTCAAGTAGGTGATCATATCAGCAACCCCGGGAATAACGCTAGTAGGAACGACAATGTGGAGAATGATAACGCCAACGACAACGGCGGAAATGGAAATAACAGTAATGGTGAGAAAGGGTGTTCATACAAAGAGTTTACGGCATGCAAACCAGTGGACTTTGATGGTAATGGAGGAGCGTTAGTGTACACCAGGTGGGTTGAGAAAATGGAAGCGGTAATGGACATAAGCGAGTGTGCAACACACCAAAAGGTGAAGTATGCTGCAAGCTCGTTGACAGGAAAGGCACTGACTTGGTGGAATACGCAAATCCAAGCCAGAGGAAGAGAAGCTGCCATGGGAATGAGTTGGAATGACTTCAAGGAACTGCTAAAGGAAGAGTATTGCCCAAGCAACGAAATGCAGAAGCTAGAGCACGAGTTCTACAATCATGCTATGGTAGGTGCTGGACATGCGGCTTACACGGATCGTTTCCATGAGCTTGCTAGACTAGTACCTCATATGGTTACTCCTGAATCCAAGAGAATCGAAAGATACATCTATGGTTTGGTTCCGGAGATTCGCGGGATGGTGAAAGCGACTGAGCCCCCTACCCTTCAGAGTGCGATACTGAAATCTGCAACTTTGACTGATGAAATGGTCAGGAATGGAAAACTGTCTAAAAGTGGTGACAAGAGAAAGGCCGTAAGTGAGCCAAGTAACCAAGGAGGAGAAAAGAGTGATAACAAGAAATCAAAATGGGGAAAAGGATTTGTGGCAACTACTACTGCCAAGAAGGAGTATCAAGGTTTTCATCCTATGTGTGCCAAATGCAACTACCATCACCCAGAGACTAAGCCATGCCAAGTGGTATGCTTTAACTGTAAGCGACCTGGTCATATGGCAAAGGATTGTAGGACAGTAGCTAAACAAGTGACACCAGTGAATGCTGTGAACCCGAGGGCTTGTTATGAATGTGGAAACCCGAATCATCTTCGGAATGCGTGTCCTAGGTTGATTGGGATACGAGGACAAGTGCAGAACAACCAGAATCAGATTTTAGCAATTGGTGGAAACAACACAAACCGTGGTAACAATGGCAACCCAGCACGGGGTCGAGCATTTGTGATGAACGCTGAAGAAGGACGTCAGGACTCGAACATCGTGACGGGTACGTTCTCTTTAAACGACCACTATGCTACTGTGTTATTTGATTATGGAGCCGATTATAGTTTCGTTTCTACTAAATTCATGCCCCTATTAAATATGGAACCCAATAGACTAGGCTTTAGTTACGAAATTGAAATCGCAAGTGGTCAAAGGGTAGAAACCAATAAGATCGTTCGTGGGTGCAAACTAGAATTAGAAGGCTATACCTTTAGCATCGACTTAATACCATTCGGACACAGAAGCTTTGATGTGATTGTAGGAATGGACTGGCTATCCAAGCATAAAGCTGAAATAGTGTGCCATGAGAAGATGGTCCGGATACCACTACCAAACGGTGAGTTACTTAAGGTTTATGGAGAGCGACCTGAAGAAAAGGTGAAGCACCTCATGAGCATGAAGATGGAAGAGAAGAAACCGAAAGACATCCCTGTAGTTCGAGACTTTCCCGATGTGTTTCCCGAGGACTTATCCGGATTACCTCCTTCTCGAGAAGTTGAATTCCGTATAGACCTAATTCCTGGAGCAATGCCAGTCGCAAAATCTCCCTACCGTTTAGCACCCACTGAGATGGAGGAATTGTCTAATCAACTCAAGGAACTTCAAGACAAAGGTTTCATTAGACCTAGTTCTTCGTCGTGGGGAGCACCGGTATTGTTCGTCAAAAAGAAGGATGGTTCATTTAGGATGTGCATCGACTACCGGGAATTGAACAAACTAACCATTAAGAACCGCTACCCTCTCCCCAGAATTGACGACTTATTCGATCAACTGCAAGGCTCACGATACTTCTCCAAGATAGATCTCCGATCTGGTTACCACCAACTAAGAGTACACGAAGATGATATCCCAAAAACCGCATTTAGAACTCGATATGGTCATTTTGAGTTTACAGTTATGCCTTTCGGACTGACAAATGCGCCCGCAGTTTTCATGGACCTAATGAACCGTGTGTGCAGACCATACCTAGATAAATTTGTTATCGTGTTCATCGATGACATTTTGATCTACTCCAAGACAAAGGAGGACCATGAAATGCATCTGAAGTTAATCCTGGAGTTGCTCAAGAAGGAGAAGTTGTACGCTAAGTTTTCAAAGTGTGAATTCTATCTACAAGAAGTCTAATTCCTTGGACATGTGGTTAACAAAGATGGTATCCATGTGGATCCAAGCAAGATCGAAGCAGTGAAGAATTGGGAAGCCCCTAAATCCCCAACAGAAGTTCGATCATTCTTAGGACTCGCATGTTACTACCGACGATTCATCGCAAACTTCTCCAAGATTGCCAAACCTCTTACCTTGGTGACACAAAAGAATAAGAAGTACGAATGGGGTAAAGAACAAGAAGAATCCTTTCAAACCTTGAAGAACAATTTGTGTAATGCTCCAATTCTGGCTCTCCCCGATGGACCAGAAGATTTCGTAGTGTACTGTGACGCATCATGTCAAGGGTGCGTATTAATGCAAAGGGGCAAAGTGATTGCCTATGCATCCCGACAGCTGAAGATTCACGAGAAAAACTATACCACCCATGATCTAGAGCTAGGTGCTGTAGTATTCGCTCTCAAGATATGGAGACATTACTTGTATGGGACGAAAAGTATTATCTATACTGACCACAAGAGTCTCCAACATATCTTCGACCAGAAAGAGTTGAATATGCGCCAGAGGAGGTGGATTGAACTATTCAGCGACTATGACTGTGAGATTCGTTACCACCCAGGTAAGGCGAACGTAGTAGCTGACGCTTTGAGTAGGAAGGAAAGGCTCAAGCCGAGGAAAGTAAAAGCCATGAGTATAACCATAAAGTCGGGTATCAAGGATAAGATACTAGCGGCTCAGAGGGAAGCGTCTAAGGATATGGACGCACCCACAGAGAAGTTACGAGGCCCTCCCCCCCCTATAGTTGGCGAAAAGGTACCGAAAAGAGAACTTTATAGGCACTAAAGGATGACAATCAGGGGTGAGCATATACTCATGATGACGAAGCACATACGACGAGGTACTCCGTTCACCGAGACAAGATGTACTATGACCTTAGAGAATTGTATTGGTGGCCTGGAATGAAGAAAGACATAGCTATCTACGTCAGCAAGTGTTTGACTTGCTCGAAGGTGAAGGCTGAACACCAGAAACCATCTGGTTTGGTTTGCAGCAGAACCGAGATTCTGAATGGAAATGGGAAAGAATAACTATGGACTTCATTACAAAGTTGCCTAGGACTAGTAGTGGGCACGATTCGATCCGGGTTATCGAGACCGATTGACTTAAGTCGCACATTTTCTACCAACTGAGAGGATTACAAGATGGAAAAATTGGCTAGAATCTACATAAACGAAATAGTAGCAAGACATGGTGTCCCTATATATCATCATATCCGATCGTGATAGCCGCTTCACATCCAACTTTGGCAAGCCGCAAAAGTCACTAGAACACACTTAGATATGAGTACGCCTTATCACCCACAAACCGATGGTCAGAGTGAGCGTACTATACAAACACTAGAAGATATGCTTAGGGCGTGTGCCATCGATTTTGGAGGGAATTGGGATACTCACCTTCCATTAGCCGAGTTCTCCTATAATAATAGTTACCATGCTAGCATAAACATGGCACCTTTCAAATCCTTTTTACAAGCGAAGTGTCGCTTCACCTATTTCTAGGCGTAGGAGAAAGTCAAATGATAGGACCCGAGATAGTGTTAGAGACCACTGAGAAGATCATTCAAATCAAGGATAGGCTAAGGTTGCATCGGACCGTCAAGAGCTATGCCGAGCAATGCATCGAGACCTCTAGAATTTAGTGTTGGTGATCATGTGTTGTTTCAAAGTTTCACCTTGAAAGGTGTTGTGCGATTTGGAAAGAAGGCAAGTTAGCACCCGTGTATGTAGGACCTTTTGAAATCACCTAGAGAGTCGGACCGTAGCTTACCACTACCATACCTCAAGAGTCGAAAGTGCCGCTCATGATATGCTTCACGCGGTCGAACCTCAAGAAGTGTCTTGCCGATAAGGCCTTACACGCACTCATTGGAAGAAATCCAAATAGACCCTAAGTTACATTTTGTAGAGAAGCCAATTGAAATTTTAGAGCGTGAGATCAAGAAGTTGAAGCGTAGCAAGATACCATTAGTTATAAAAAGTGGGACTCAAAGCGTGGACTCGAAGTTTACTTGGGAACGAGAGGATCGATGAGACTTAAGTACCCACACTGCTTGGACAATAATACAAGCTAAATTTTGAGGACAAAATTTATTAACAAGGGTAGACTATAACAACTCGCTTTTCCGGTCCTTACTCAACCTCAAACCGAAAATTTATTTTATTTTGGAAGTTTACGATTTACCTTACGTATAATTATTTAATTAGTCGCAGTAAACCCCGAAAAACAATATTTGTACACCATGACCTGGACAGAGTTTAGTCTATACATTTCCAACGTAATATTATTATTACAAGTGCATTTTTTATTATACATTTCGGTCTTAAATTATTTAACGAGGTTACGTAACATGCGTCATTTACATTTTCATGCATACACAATATAACTAACACACCTACACTTACACTAATACTTTTTAACAAAAAATTTATTAAATCCTCACACATTTACACCCCTAGTCGACTACTTGGGCACCAAGTAGTCAAATATTGGCTTTGACTCATCTTAAGACAAATTAACCAACATTAACCCTTTTAATTCAAAATCTTAAACTAACACCCATGGAGACCAAGTAAATTGTCCCCTCTTTTGCTTGTGTTCAGCCGACCAAACCCACAACATCATCACCTTTTCATTTTTTTTTACTAACCTAAAACTAGACTACACATTTTATAATGAAAGTGCCATACTTAGTTTGACTAGGAATTTGCAAACCTCAAAACCAAAGCTATACACATTGTATAATAATTTAGACAAAGAGACAAGCATGCACATTTCTTTTCAACCCCAAGATCCCTTTAATATATCTTATTACTAAGCTAGTAGTAGAGTATTAAAAAAAAAATGACCATACCCTTCTTTCTTAACCCACGACACATCACACCATCACAATTTCCATGACATTTTTATATTGAACTAGCCCAAGTAGAGTCTTATTATATTGTGAGAAACCATACTTAACCTCTAAACATTTGACCATTGACCTTGTAGTTCACTATATAAACTTTGTAACCTTTGTATGTTGTGTCTTATAAGGAGGCAAGCATGGCATTGGTCTTGCTTTTCTTTTGTGTTCATACCCACAAACCAAAGACACCCTCAATATTATTATTTTTCTTACTAAGCTATGCAAAGTAGATCATTAAACTAAAGTAAAACCATACCCTGTTGTGGTTATAAGACAAACTCTTGTGTAAGTCTTCACTTCATCACAAACAAAACTCATACAACCTCTTTGTCATTCTTTTGGTTCGGTCACAATAAGCAAGAAAGAAAATCTTGGGTTTACTTGGTATTGATTTTGGGTTATAGTGTTCTTGGTTTCACTCACATTCGACATACACAAATCATCTTCCCACTGTCTCGGTTAAGGTTTCGTTGCACATTGGACTTACTATTTTTCCGGTTATAAAATTGCTTGAGGTGAGTTCTCGTAGCCCCACTTTTAACTTGTTTTCCTTGGGGGAAATGGTACTCAAATGATATTTTAAACTGTTTTCATGCTGTGATTTACGGTTTTACTTGATTTTGGACATATATGTGATATGATGCGATTATATGTTGTAACAATATCTTGCTTGTGTGTACATAACTGCAGAATCTGTAACTCTCTGCGGAGGGCCTACGTGATGATAGATCTATCGAGGTAGCTCCCCACATGGTTTTGGATATATGGACATATTGGGCTCAGCTTGACGCGATAATGGTTGTTTTGTGACTAAGTGCATGTATATTGTCATCATTTTCACTATTGTCCTACATTATATTATTCACAGCTTCGTGGTTTAACTCTCAAACCTACGAGCTCACCAACTTTATGTTGACGCTTTCGGTAACCATTTCAGGTGTTAACAATGAAGTTCCACTAGGAGGTTGAGTATTGGCCTGGCTTAGCAAGACTTAAATAAAGATCCTCCCGGGTTGTATCCGTGGAGTTGGACTAGGTTATTTTCTTATGATGTAGATTGGCTTTGAAGACTATGTTTGGATTATCCCTTGTGGAGTTTCATGAATATTATCTTTAATGTATTACATTTAGTACTTCTCTATTTAGACACCTTGTGTTCTTTACTTTGAAGTCATACCCAGAATGCTATTCCAAGCTACCATTTTTGGGGTGTGACAAATTGGTATTCAGAGCCTTGGTTATAGAGAATTAGGTGGTTTAACCTAGACTATAACCTAGGAACCCATATAGTTGGCATGATAGGACTTACGTGTGCGGTTATGTGTTTATTTGCCTTGTAGGTAGTAGTGCCTAGTATTAGACCTTAGGAACCCCTGAATTGAGTCAATTTATTTTCAAGCCCTTAAGTTTCTTAATTAACTTGCGGTTTAATTTCAAGACTGCTCTTGTTTGATTGCGAGAAATTTTATGGTCGCAAGTTGATTAAATAACTTAAAGGATTTAAGGAATTGACTCAAGGATGGATTAGGTTATAATGGCGTAAAGTGATGATGATAAGAAAATGTGGCATGATGCTATCCTAAAAACGCCTGGCCAACGTTTTTACGATAACATGATGGCGCATGGACTTATCAAATTCATGGATGGCCATATAGGAAGTTGAGAATAGTAGCACGTCACGTATATCGACCTACCCTACCACCTCCTACCTAACATTTGTCAATGTCCTTCCTTATAGAAGCATGCCTCCAAGAAGATCGGCACGAGTTAACCGAGGTGTTCCAGCCCGAGGGGTGGAAGGACCGGTGGACGGGAGGGGAAGGAGGTCGCTGAACTGAAACAACAACAACAACGACGCAAATCCCGACCTTTCCACCATCATCGCCAACCTACAGAACTTGCTTCCCACTATCCTTACTCAAGTAGGTGATCATATCAGCAACCCCGGGAATAACGCTAGTAGGAACGACAATGTGGAGAATGATAACGCCAACGACAACGGCGGAAATGGAAATAAAGAATGGTGAGAAAGGGTGTTCATACAAAGAGTTTACGCATGCAAACCGTGGACTTTGATGGTAATGGAGGAGCGTTAGTGTACACCCAGTGGGTTGAGAAAATGGAAGCGTAATGGACATAAGCGAAGTGCAACACACCAAAAGGTGAAGTATGCCGCAAGCTCGCTGACGAAAGGCAATCGACTTGGTGGAATACGCAAATCCAAGCCGAGGAAGAGAAGCCGCCATGGGAATGAGTTGGAATGACTTCAAGGCACTGCTAAAGGAAGAGTATTGCCCAAGCAACGAAATGCAGAAGCTAGAGCACGAGTTCTACAATCATGCTATGGTAGGTGCCGATACGCGCTTACACGGATCGTTTCCATGAGCTTGCTAGACTAGTACCTCATATGGTTACTCCTGAATCCAAGAGAATCGAAAGATACATCTATGGTTTGGTTCCGGAGATTCGCGGGATGGTGAAAGCGAATGAGCCCCTACCCTTCAGAGCGCATACTGAAATCTGCAACTTTGATGATGAAATGGTCGAATGGAAAACTGCTAAAAGTGGTGACAAGAGAAAGGCCGTAAGTGAGCCAAGTAACCAAGGAGGAGAAAAGAGTGATAACAAGAAATCAAAATGGGGAAAAGGATTTGTGGCAACTACTACTGCCAAGAAGGAGTATCAAGGTTTTCATCCTATGTGTGCCAAATGCAACTACCATCACCCAGAGACTAAGCCATGCCAAGTGGTATGCTTTAACCGTAGTTTACCCGGGTCATATGGCAAAGGATTGTAGGACTAGCTAAACAAGTGACACCGTGAATGCCGTGGAACCCGAGGGCTTGTTATGAATGTGGAAACCGAATCATCTTCGGAATGCGTCCTAGGTTGATTGGGATACGAGGACAAGTGCAACCGAATCGATTTTAGCAATGGTGGAAACAACACAAACCGTGGTAACAATGGCAACCCAGCGACGGGTCGAGCATTTGTGATGAACGCCAAGAAGGACGCCGGACTCGAACATCGCGACGGGTAATGCTCTCTTTAAACGACCACTATGCTACTGTGTTATTTGATTATGGAGCCGATTATAGTTTCGTTTCTACTAAATTCATGCCCCTATTAAATATGGAACCCAATAGACTAGGCTTTAGTTACGAAATTGAAATCGCAAGTGGTCAAAGGGTAGAAACCAATAAGATCGTTCGTGGGTGCAAACTAGAATTAGAAGGCTATACCTTTAGCATCGACTTAATACCATTCGGCGAAGCTTTGATGTGATTGTAGGAATGGACTGGCTATCCAAGCATAAAGCTGAAATAGTGTGCCATGAGAAGATGGTCCGGATACCACTACCAAACGGTGAGTTACTTAAGGTTTATGGAGAGCGACCAAGAAAGGTGAAGCACCTCATGAGCATGAAGATGGAAGAGAAGAAACCGAAAGACATCCCTGTAGTTCGAGACTTTCCCGATGTGTTTCCCGAGGACTTATCCGGATTACCTCCTTCTCGAGAAGTTGAATTCCGTATAGACCTAATTCCTGGAGCAATGCTGCCAGCAAAAATCTCCCTACCGTTAGCACCCATCGAGATGGAGGAATTGTCTAATCAACTCAAGGAACTTCAAGACAAAGGTTTCATTAGACCTAGTTCTTCACGGGGAGCACCGTATTGTTCGTCAAAAGAAGGATGGTTCGTTAGGATGTGCATCGACTACCGGGAATTGAACAAACTAACCATTAAGAATCGCTACCCTCTCCCAAGAATTGACGACTTATTCGATCAACTGAAGGCTCACGATACTCTCCAAGATAGATCTCTGATCCGGTTACCACCAACTAAGAGTACACGAAGGCGATATCCCAAAACCGCATTTAGAACTCGATATGGTCATTTTGAGTTTACGTTATGCCTTCGGATCGACAAATGCTTCAGCTATGGACCTAATGAACCGTAAGCGTAAGTATTCATACCTAGATAAATTTGTTATCGTGTTCATCGATGACATTTTGATCTACTCCAAGACAAAGGAGGACCATGAAATGCATCTAAAGTTAATCCCGAGTTGCTCAGAAGGAGAAGTTGTACGCTAAGTTTTCAAAGTGTGAATTCGGCTACAAGAAGTCCACCTCTTGGACATGTGGTTAACAAAGATGGTATCCATGTGGATCCAAGCAAGATCAAAAGCTGAAGAATTGGGAAGCCCCTAAATCCCCAACAGAGTTCGATCATTCTTAGGACTCTCGCAGTTACTAACGCGATTCATCTAAACTTCTCCAAGATTGCCAACCTCTTACCTTGCCGACTCAAAAGAATAAGAAGTAATGGGGGTAAAGAACAAGAAGAATCCTTTCAAACCTTGAAGAACAATTTGTGTAATGCTCCACCTCGCTCTCCCGATGGACGTAAGATTTCGAGTGTAACTGGACGCATCATGTCAAGGGTGCGATAATGCAAAGGGGCAAAGTGATTGCCTATGCATCCCGACAGTTGAAGATTCATGAGAAAAACTATACCCACCCATGATCCGAGCTAGGTGTCAGTAGTATTCGCTATCAAGATATGGAGACATTACTTGTATGGGACGAAAAGTATTATCTATACTGACCACAAGAGTCTCCAACATATCTTCGACTAGAAAGAGTTGAATATGCGCCAGAGGAGGTGGATTGAACTATTCAGTGACTATGACTGTGAGATTCGTTACCACCGTGTAAGGCGAACGTAGTAGCTGACGCTTTGAGTAGGAAGGAAAGGCTCAAGCCGAGGAAAGTAAAAGCCATGAGTATAACCATAAATTCGGGTATCAAGGATAAGATACTAGCGGCTCAGAGGGAAGCGTCTAAGGATATGGACGCACCACGAGAAGTTACGAGGCCTAAATAGTCAATTGGAGAAAAAGGAAGACGATGGACTATACTTTGTAGACCGAATTTGGGTACCATTAAGTGGCGAGCGGAGAACCCTAATCATGAACGGCACATACGACGAGGTACTCCGTTCACCCAGAGCGCACAAGATGTACTATGACCTTAGAGAATTGTATTGGTGGCCCGAATGAAGAAAGACATATATCTACGCCGCCAGTGTTTGACTTGCTCGGGTGAAGGTTGAACACCGAAACCATCTGGTTTGTTGCGCAACCAGAGATTCCCTGAATGGAAATGGGAAAGAATAACTATGGACTTCATTACAAAGTTGCCTAGGACTAGTAAGGCACGATTCGATCCGGGTTATCGTGAGACCGATGACGGCCCGCACATTTTCTACCAATCCGAGAGGATTACAAGATGGACAAATTGGCTAGAATCTACATAAACGAAATAGTAGCAAGACATGGTGTCCCTATATCGATCATATCTGATCGTGATAGCCGTTTCACATCCAACTTTTGGCAAGCGCTGCAAAAGTCACTAGGAACACACTTAGATATGAGTACAGCTTATCACCCAC
Organism: Chrysanthemum makinoi; assembly: GCA_910596185.1. Taxonomy (NCBI): domain Eukaryota; kingdom Viridiplantae; phylum Streptophyta; class Magnoliopsida; order Asterales; family Asteraceae; genus Chrysanthemum; species Chrysanthemum makinoi. Next base: position 40,281,844 of record OU343217.1, read on the forward strand.
AAACCGATGGTCAGAGTGAGCGTACTATACAAACACTAGAAGATATGCTTAGGGCGTGTGCCATCGATTTTGGAGGGAATTGGGATACTCACCTTCCATTAGCCGAGTTCTCCTATAATAATAGTTACCATGCTAGCATAAACATGGCACCTTTCAAATCCCTTTACGGGCGGAAGTGTCGCTCACCTATTTCTTAGGCAGAAGCCGGAGAAAGTCAAATGATAGGACCTGAGATAGTGTTAGAGACCACTGAGAAGATCATTCAAATCAAGGATAGGCTCAAGGTTGCACGTGACCGTCAGAAGAGCTATGCCGATAACAGACGGAGACCTCTAGAATTTAGTGTTGGTGATCATGTGTTGCTCAAAGTTTCACCTTGGAAAGGTGTTGTACGATTTGGAAAGAAGGGCAAGTTAGCACCCGTATGTAGGACCTTTTGAAATCAATGGAGAGTCGGACCGGTAGCTTACCGACTACGACTACCTCAGCCGAGTGCCGTTCATGATACGCTTCACGGTCGAACCTCAAGAAGTGTCTTGTCGATAAGGCCTTACACGTACCATTGGAAGAAATCCAAATAGACCCTAAGTTACATTTTGTAGAGAAGCCGCTTGAAATTTTAGAGCGCGAGATCAAGAAGTTGAAGCGTAGCAAGATACCATTAGTTAAGGTGCGTTGGGACTCAAAGCGTGGACCTCGAAGTTTATTGGGAACGAGAGGATCAGATGAGACTTAAGTACCCACACCTGTTTGACAATAATACAAGCTAAATTTTGAGGACAAAATTCTATTAACAAGGGTAGACTATAACAACTCGTACTTTTCCAGGTCCTTACTCAACCTCAAACTGAAAATTTATTTTATTTTGGAAGTTTACGATTTACCTTACGTATAATTATTTAATTAGTCGCGAAACCGTAAAACAATATTTGTACACCATGACCTGGACAGAGTTTAGTCTATACATTTCCAACGTAATATTATTATTACAAGTGCATTTTTTTATTATACATTTCCGGTCTTAAATTATTTACGTAGGTTACGTAACATGCGTCATTTACATTTTCATGCATACACAATATAACTAACACACCTACACTTACACTAATACTTTTTAACAAAAAATTTATTAAATCCTCACACATTTACACCCTAGTCACTACTTGGGCACCAAGTAGTCAAATATTGGCTTTGACTCATCTTAAGACAAATTAACCAACATTAACCCTTTTAATTCAAAATCTTAAACTAACACCCATGGAGACCAAGTAAATTGTCCCCTTTTGCTTGTGTTCACCACCAAACCCACAACATCATCACCTTTTCATTTTTTTTTACTAACCTAAAACTAGACTACACATTTTATAATGAAAGTGCCATACTTAGTTTGACTAGGAATTTGCAAACCTCAAAACCAAAGCTATACACATTGTATAATAATTTAGACAAAGAGACAAGCATGCACATTTCAACCCCAAGATCCCTTTAATATATCTTATTACTAAGCTAGTAGTAGAGTATTAAAAAAAAAATGACCATACCCTTCTTTCTTAACCCACGACACATCACACCATCACAATTTCCATGACATTTTTATATTGAACTAGCCCAAGTAGAGTCTTATTATATTGTGAGAAACCATACTTAACCTCTAAACATTTGACCATTGACCTTGTAGTTCACTATATAAACTTTGTAACCTTTGTATGTTGTGTCTTATAAGGAGGCAAGCATGGCATTGGTCTTGCTTTTCTCTTTTGTGTTCGATGACCACAAACCAAAGACACCCTCAATATTATTATTTTTCTTACTAAGCTATGCAAAGTAGATCATTAAACTAAAGTAAAAATACCATATAAGACAAACTCTTGTGTAAGTCTTCACTTCATCACAAACAAAACTCATACAACCTCTTTGTCATTCTTTTGGTTCGGTCACAATAAGCAAGAAAGAAAATCTTGGGTTTACTTGGTATTGATTTTGGGTTATAGTGTTCTTGGTTTCACTCACATTCGACATACACAAATCATCTTCCCACTGTCTCGGTTAAGGTTTCGTTGCACATTGGACTTACTATTTTTCCGGTTATAAAATTGCTTGAGGTGAGTTCTCGTAGCCCCACTTTTAACTTGTTTTCCTTGGGGGAAATGGTACTCAAATGATATTTTAAACTGTTTTCATGCTGTGATTTACGGTTTTACTTGATTTTGGACATATATGTGATATGATGCGATTATATGTTGTAACAATATCTTGCTTGTGTGTACATAACTCAGAATCTAACTCTCTCGGAGGGCCTACGTGATGATAGATCTATCGGGGTAGCTCCCCACATGGTTTTGGATATATGGACATATTGGGCAGCTTGACGATCATCGTTGTTTTGTGACTAAGTGCATGTATATTGTCATCATTTTCACTATTGTCCTACATTATATTATTCACAGCTTCGTGGTTTAACTCTCAAACCTATGAGCTCACCAACTTTATGTTGACGCTGAGTAACCATTTCGTGTGTTATCAATGAAGTTCCACTAGGAGGTTGAGTATTGGCCTGGCTTAGCAAGACTTAAATAAAGATCCTCCCGGGTTGTATCCGTGGAGTTGGACTAGGTTATTTTCTTATGATGTAGATTGGCTTTGAAGACTATGTTTGGATTATCCCGGTTGTGGGAGTTTCATGAATATTATCTTTAATGTATTACATTTAGTACTTCTCTATTTAGACACCTTGTGTTCTTTACTTTGAAGTCATACCCCGTAAATGCTATTCCGCTGCGCCATTTTTGGGGTGTGACATGAAGCCACGGTTTCTTGAAAGTGTCAGGTGGCCTTAAATGGCGCTGCTCCTGTGATCAGGAAATCTATGCTCCATTTCTTTTTACCTTACAAAAAAAATTATGAATATGCAACGGGTCGAATTTTTATAGGACGGGAATGAAAGAATAAGATTTCAAATGACAACCTTAAACAGCAATCGGCCTCTCCTACAGTGTCCCTGATAATGTAGCATTGCTAAAAAACAACTATTGGAACAAAATATTGGGTCGAAAAAATGGACAGGACGCATTAACAAAAGCTTCGGGGATCAATCATCTCTGGAAGAAAGCTTAGTAAGAATCACCGTTATAATATCTCCCTTCAATTATTCAGTTACCCATTTCTCATCTTACGGGACATTGTTCGAGAAGTTGAGTACAAAATGTGCACGTCCTTTATTTTTAGCCCTGGACAAAACAAGTTGTTTAACCCACATATACTTCTGTACATATTTTTTTATAAAGTTTGTAAAGGATTATACCATTAATTCTGCTTACAATCTCATTGCATTAACACTTTAGTTTTTGAACAAACAATTTATGAAAGGTTCATAGATGTCACCTGGGTTTCCACATCAACAATGTCACCAGTTCATGTGACAACACACATCTAATTATAGGTTATATAAACTTAAATAACACCAGACTTTTCCGACCCATTTTGCTAAATCCACCTGGGTTATTTATGTTTTAACTCAATTCTTATAGTAATAAATGATGAATTGATAATGTTCAAATCTGTATTAACATTAACATAATTTAAGAACCATAAAAACGACCGTCCCGCAGCAACGCGCGGGCTTACCTGCTCGTTCAATCCATTATTTAAAAAAAAACAAAAACGAAAAACTCACAAAACAGCACATTGATCCCCATTTTCAATCATTACAACTGCATCATTTTACCGTACTTCAATGTACAAGAAATCGAAACCGCCATTGATAAATGGTGAGCCTACCCAAGCACCCCATAGCCTTGTGGGCCCCATGTCCGTAAAACGGCGGCTGTACCATTTTTTTTTTTTTTTATTGTGTAGTGGTTAGGTGTATGTATAGTGTATTTATTTGTGTAGTGTTTTTATATGTATAATATATTTAATTGTGTTGTGTTTTTATATGGTATTTATTTTACGTTATGTTTTTTTAATTGTGTATTTATTTCCATTTAATTAAACAATAACAATAAAACATTAGAAATTAAAACATTAAACAAGTACAACAACAAATATTACTAATATTACAACGAAGTCTACTCCACATGAAGATTATTAATGTCATCTATAAGCTCATAGAGTATTCCACTCGATTGACATGCGTGATCAACTGGATTTCTTTCCAATTCCAGTGATGCCTCCAACGTCTTTATTCTTGCCTTCAACAAATTGTTTTGAGCCAATAGCATGTTGATCTTTTTATCTTTAGTTTCAGAGTTTGAGTCAAGCGTTGAGAAGAGGCTTGACCAAAGTACTTTTGTTGAAATATTTCCTTCCACATGAAGTATCGACACCCATATTCTTCGTCCCCGGATGTTACATGATGAAACAATTATAAGAAATGTATTCTAAACAAACAAGTTATTGATATATTTACGTAAATAAGCAAACGTTTAATTATTTAACTTTGACAAAGGACATGCATAATACTCTCGCACCACAAGTTTTTGTCTGGGATGTTCTTTCAATTATAAATCCAAGTCGACAACGACACAAGAAAGGATTTTCTTGTTGCATCTGGCCAAAAGAATTTGTATAATTATTCACAACATAAATTAGTAATATCATGGTTCACAAAATTAGAAGCTTCAAATACATAAATAACCAATCTTGTTATAGATTAATAGTTGATACATGGTTCACAAAATTACAATATAACTAGAAACTAAGATCAATCACCGCAGGCGTAGTCGCCCAATGATGTGCCATCTGTCCCACACGAGACTCTAACTCAAATGCGCTCCTCAATCCGTCAATCTCGCCAGACTCGCCAACGCCAGACGGCTGTAATAAAAGATGAGGAAGAACCGAGGACGGTGTATAAAATTGTCCTCATCTCGGCATGGAGATATAGCTGCAGAGGAAGGCACATAAGATTGTGAAGAAGGCACATAATCTGGACTCTCAACACGAGCGGGTGTGTTGTTGATACAATGAATTTCCTCCATGAATGTCATCCGATTCTCGTAACAAAGATGAGGAAGAACCGAGCAGAGTAGAAATCAGTAACAAAAGATGACGAGTCGCTTACTATAAATCAAGAATCGCCTATACATGTTTTGTCATTTACAATATAAATCAGTAAGCGTCTATACATGTTTTATCATTTACAATATAAATCAATAATCGTCTATACATGTTTTGTCATTTACACAAAGAATAAATAATCGCTTTCACGCCCCTAAACATGTTCTCGTCGTTGAGTAAACATATGTGCCCATCCCCGGCCACGCCATTTCTGAACCATCACCATTGTGGGTGATTATACGGGAGTGGTGAGTTTTCATCAAGAAACGCAAGAACGAAGTGAGCAGCCTGCTCATCCCCCACACTAAGAAGCACAACGGGGGACAATATTTGTGTTGTATTTGGACCACTTCTCAGCGGAAGACACATAACAGATTGTGAATTGGATATACATACAATAGGACGGTTAACAACTGTAGCAATAGCCACGCCTCGCTCGCATAGTCATCCACTAACCGGTGCCGGACCTTCAAACCAATTCATCGAAGTTACGATTATCTCAGAAATAATCACCCCACATTTGCCTCGTAAACCTCGTTATTGTTTACCTCTTCCCGCAACAACTCAATTGTGGGCCACCTTTGTTCCTGATAACCAAGACCTACGACAAGAGCTCGATAGCCACAATTTCCATCACCTGCCACGTTAAAGATCCCTAGGATCCAACGTCGGAAAAGAGGTGGAATTTCAGCCATAAAATATTCGCTAATGTCATCCGAACGCATAAGTGGTGTCTTAAGTCACCCTCGCTAGGTCCTTCGTTAGGTCCTTCGCTCAAGTCTGGACGTTAGAAGGCTCTCCCACATATGAACTGTGTCGCAGCCTTCTTCATTTAAGTCTGGACTTTTTAGGTTTTGTGTAGCTTTTGTGCCCTCGTGGGGGTTCTTCGTTCAAATCAGGAATATTTTTTTTAGCCTTAGATTTGTTGTCCTTTGCGCTCGGACGTCCATGATTATCGTCTTTAACAGCAGGTTGTTGGGTTGACACAGATTCAGAGCGATATACTCGAGCCCTGCTTTAACATATTTTTGACAAACGACGATGCTTTGGTAAAACACTTTGGAATTTTTGTACGCCATCTTGACAAGAAAAATATTCGTGCTCTTCAGCCCTTGAGGATCTTCGGATATTCGTGCTCATCACGCCTGAGTATTTCGACAACGGGCCGTGGACGCTTAGGGTTCTCCAAAAATTATCAACAAAACCAAGCGGAATAGGCAATCCCAGTATTCAAAAAAGGAACTAGTTAAAATTATCGGTATTGACAGGGAGAATAACTTGATAGGCATAAATTTGAAATACATACCGTTTGCTTGAAGGTAATACAGTTCGTGATAGCATGGTAAACCATAAACTAACCGCAGAATCGATGATCACATTGATGTGGGTCGACATCCCGCTTACTTTCTCGTTAACAGTAGTAAAGCATCTGTTGAAACATTATAGCGCAATTCGCTAAATAGTGTGCCCTTACACGCATGCAGTTTCTTGATTTTGCTTGTATTCAAAGTGGCTCGTGATCGCGTTTCTTGCGCAGCCTATAATCTTGTCGACCGAACACAACAACGCGGTCTAAGCCGGACTGTGGAGCCAAGTATAACTTCAACAAATGTGTTGACTCTCAACCCTACATGTTGTTGTTCCGGCGAAGTTGCGATATTGATCGGTAATTTACGACACAAACATGTTGTCGTAATATCGCACCAGTTACGGAAATACCGCAAAACATCTGAGAAAACAAAGAATTAATAAAGTGAGAAAACAATTCGAGTAGTTATTTATTAAATAATAAAAAAAATGTATTAATGGGTAAGTACCCTTTTTCTGGACTAATAAACCTTGTAGGTGCTGGTAATATTGCGTGAACACATCTTCTGGCCTGGAGTGTAACCATCAAATCCCATTTCCATCTAACGGACTCGTACTCCTTTACCGTATCGAATTTGTATTTGCAATACTTGAGCACATTTTGATTGATATGCCATCGACAGAGTAATCTGTTAGCGTTTGGGAATTCTTCTCTGCATGCCCCAAGCAACGCTAAATCTCTGTCGGTGACGATAACCCGCGGGTAATATTGTTCTTGTATCACCAACTTATTACGTTCCAACACCCATTGGAAATTTGGCTCTTTTTCCTTGTCCAAAAAGCTAAACGGCATTGAGAATGTTTTGTTTGTTGAAGTAATTCCAACAACTATAAATAATGGCAGTTTAAACAACGTGGTGTTGTATGTGGAGTCCATCGATTATTTCCGGAATGTTGTCCAGAGCATATGACGCCGGGTGAACAAAAAATTTCCTCGAGCTCATCAAGGTGCTCATTTACCCTTTCGTAATAAGTATAACCTTTACGCCTCAAATGTACTAAAAGTTGTTGTATCGGAGTCAAATCACCACAACCGCACGACGATCTTGTTTTGTGCATTATATACCGCTCTAATGCCATTAACGCTATTCGATCGCTCTTTTAGTGAAGAAAGTATAATTCGTGGTGCTACTTGATGTTCTCAACGCTTCACCAAAACTAACTCACTTTCTTTTAATCGCATGGCCCGAAAAACCATAGAACGAGTCTACAACGTCATGATTATGCCTCGGACACTTGACCTTCAAGATCCAACCACTAGTTTTAATGTTAGTTCTACCAGTTCGACCTTTTATAAATTTCGCTAGTAATCTAAATGGGCAATTACATTTATCGGTACTAGTCTGCCGTTCAAGTTCATCTTCTAAACTTTCACGTGCAGACGTCCCATGTCTAGAACACAAAAAATCGATAGAGTACTTATAGACCCTATATGTTTTAGTTCTTCCTTTAACAATAAGAAAACCAATTGATTCAGCAGTAGATTGCACCCAATCAGTTAAAACAACTTCATTACCGAACACCTAAAAAATAAAGAATACAACATTTAATAAAACTTTTAAAAAATACAATTTTTAATAAAACTTATAAAAAATACAATTTTAATACAACCTTTGTAAAAAATTTAATATTACTTTTAAAAAACTTGGTATAAAACTTTTAAAAAATTACTACTTTTAATATTACTTATATACTTTTAAAATTTTACTACTTTTAATATTACTTATATACTTTTAAAACTTACTTATTTACTTTTAAAACTTTACTTATTTACTTTTTTAAAACTTACTTATTACTTTAATACTTTTAAAATCTTTATAAAACATTTAAAATCTTTAAAAAACGTTTATAAAACGTGTTATGTTGTGTGGTTGTAAGGGGTTCTACGCGTTCTCTTTTTGTGGTAAAAACGTGTACGCGTTTTCTTTGTCTCTGTCTCTGTTGATAACACTGTCTCATCTCACTTTTGGTACTCTCTCTCACTGTATCTCACCTGTTACTCTCTCTCTCTTTAAAAAATTTAGATCTAAAAAGATTTTAGATCTAAAATCTTGATCTAACAAGTTTAAAACTTGTTAGATCGTTATATCTAGTGATGTTTTTGATGTTGTGTTGATGTTTCTGAGGTTGTCGGTTTGTTTGGTTGATTATTTTTAAGATCTAACAAGTTTAAAACTTGTTAGATCGTTATATCTGGTGATGTTTTTAGATCTTGAAAAAATAAAAGATGTTTCTGAAAAAAAAGAGGTATGGTATCTGTTGAAAAAAAAAGTAAAGACTTATTTTTTTTAAAATCTAAAACTAGTTGGATCTGGAAAAAAAAGTGGTATGGTTGAGGTTGTGGTGATGTTTCTGATGTTGTGGTGATGTTTATGAGGTTGTGTTGATGTTTCTGAGCTACTAGTTTGTTTGTTTGGTTGATTATTTTTAAGATCTAACAAGTTTAAAACTTGTTAGATCGTTATATCTGGTGATGTTTTTAGATCTTGAAAAAATAAAAGATGTTTCTGAAAAAAAAGATGTATGGTATCTGTTGAAAAAAAAAGTAAAGAATGATTTTTTTTTAAATCTAAAACTAGTTGGATTTGAAAAAAAAGTGGTATGGTTGAGGTTGTGGTGATGTTTTTGATGTTGTGGTGATGTTTATGAGGTTGTGTTGATGTTTCTGAGGTACTAGTTTGTTTGTTTGGTTGATTATTTTTAAGATCTAACAAGTTTAAAACTTGTTAGATCGTTATATCTGGTGATGTTTCTGATGTTGTGTTGATGTTTCTGAGGTTGTCGGTTTGTTTGGCTGATTATTTTTAAGATGTAACAAGTTTTTAGAGCTTGAATACTTTTTAGATCTTGAAAAAATAAAAGATGTTTCTGGAAAAAAAAAGAGGTATTGTATCTGTTGAAAAAAAAAGTAAAGACTGATTTTTTTTAAAATCTAAAACTAGTTAGATCTGGAAAAAAAAGTGGTATGGTTGAGGTTGTGGTGATGTTTCTGATGTTGTGTTGATGTTTCTGAGGTTGTGTTGATGTTTCTGAGGTACTAGTTTGTTTGTTTGGTTGATTATTTTTAAGATCTAACAAGATGTTTGTGTTGATGTTTCTGAGGTACTGGGTTGGTTTGATTATTTCTGGGTTGGTTGATTATTTCTGGGTTGGTTTGATTATTTGTGGGTTGGTGCTTGCTAGACTTTGTTATGTTTTACAGGTTTGGGGTGCCTCCATAGCATGACCCTGGAGATACTCCAACACCCCATGAATTGATTCCCAAACACCTTATATTATTCATTACTGGATAGTAAAGTGATCTTTTTAGCTCACATTGCAACTTTAATGATAAAAACTTTGTGTTTTGGACTAAAAACGTTTCATTACTTGATGGTAAAGTGACCATTTTAGGTCACTTTGCAACTTTAATGAAATAAAAAAAGGCAATGATGATTTTTTTATAAAAACTTAAGAGTTTTGGCATGGCAAAACTTAATTTGCAGCTAACATGAGCTAAAAAGCTAATAATCTAAGCCTATTCGATAAGTTACCTCTTGTGTGTCAAATGGTGAACTAGACATGGTGGACTGTGGTCTTGTTGCTTGTGTGGTGCTATTGCTCGTGCAGCTTGTTGCTTGGTCCCGCTTTTAGTGGTCCTGCTTTTAGTTCTTGCTTGTTATTTGTTGGAGATATTGCTTGTTGTTTGTTATGGTTTTACCCTGTAATGTTGTTGCTTATAAGAGAGAATGCTCAGACTTGTTTACTTTCTTGTGAACCTTTTGCGAAGGGAATCGCATCTCTTGCAGCTTGCTTTTGGTGCTATTGCTTTTGCACAATGAAAACGTGTTTGTGCTTAGTTGTGACTTGTGATTATTTCTGGGTTGGTGATTATTTAAGACATGTTGTGCTATGCAGTTTTGACATATAGGGTAGGGTTGCTGTTGTGAACCTGTGCAGTTTGAGATATGTCTGTGCAGTTTTGAGACATGGGTGACTTGTGCAGTTTGGCTAGACTGCTGTTGTGAACTTGTGCACTTGTGCAGTTTTGAGACCTGTTGTGACTTAAAATTTTTTCCGAGGCGATGATGATTTTTGAGCCTTAAATTTTTTTCCGAGGCGATGATGATAATCGAATGGACGGTAAAGTGAGATAAAATCTCATTTTGCAACCTCCAAACCTGAGCCTCAAATATTTTCCGACTAAGGTTTTTTTTAAAAAAAACTTGTAAAAATCTAAAAAGTTAATAAAAACTTATACAAAACTTAAAAAACTTGTAAAACTAGACTGAAAAAACTTGTACAAAACTTAAAAAACTTGTAAAACAAAAAATAAAAACTTGTAAAAACTTGTACAAAACTAAAAATTTGTATTACTTTTATTTTGGCAAACCAAAGCACTCTAACCTCAAATTTTTTATACTTTGGCACGGAAATCGAAAAAAAATATTCCCCTAATGATTAGCCACCAATCATTGCAATGATTAGCCAAACACCCCATAGCCCCTAAACCTATGGGGTGCCTGGATAACATGATATGTGGTCAACTAACTTAAAGGCTGCATTCTAGAGTTTGGTGGGAAATACCTAACATAAATACAAAAATGAAATTATACTATTTATGTGTCCTAGTCTCGCGATAGTACTATATAGGGAAAATATTGCGTCGTGCTCAAGTTCTATTACTTAATTTTGAGTTGGAAAAGATATAAAAAGAGTTGAAAAATGTAATACAAGCAAGAAGAACTAAAACCATTAGTGGTCACTTTTTACTTGACTTTCACCTCTACCTCGGCTGATATATATATTAGCATATCACCTTACCTTCATGTTTGAATCATAATGGTTACCACCTAACCAACCATCAAATTTATTTTGTTAACAAATTAAATAAACATAAAAATTAAACTTTCATTAAAAGTGAAAATGACGTGAATTAACAATTAAAAACTAAGACTAGTTAAACTCTTATTGGGAAATTAAAACATAAACTAATAATCTAAATTATATTTCCTTTTAATTTTCTGCTTTAGGTCCAGTATTTTTTCGCAATTAATTTCAGTCAAATGATCATTGGGAGAAAGATAAAACATTATATCATCTTGTTTTTCTTTTTCTTGTTACATTTGTTATTGTAGTTCGTACTTCTTTTGTTTCATCTCCAGTTCATTTTCCTTCATCTCACTTTTTATTTGGTTGGTTGAAAAAAGAGAAGTAGTGGCATTTGCCTATTCTTTCACCAACATCTTCACAAAACCTTCATCCCCACTAGCTGACGAGGATGCCGATGATGCCGACTTCTTCTTGGCTTTGCCCCTGCCGTTAGTCGAACTTCTCGCACTTCCTCTTCATCTTCATTTTCATCTTCATCCTCATCTTCATCCACTGCATTGTTGAGCTTAAAACGACCATGTGCTGACTCTAATGTGTTAAACGAGATTGACTCCAATATCTTTAACCGTTTACTTTTAATTTTTGCGCGGTTTTTCTCAAATATCAGAATTTCCACCTCCCGCCATTTTTTACAGTCCTTTAAAATTCTCCATGCATGATAAAGGCAGATATGCATTATAATTTAGCATGATATTCATCAATTACTTTTTCGAGGACATGTTCGTCATTGGATCCGCTCTCGCTCCTTCTAATTACATTACCGTAAATCGAACAAAGTTGAGCAGTTTTAGGACGTATACTCTTCCATTTTACGGCGATTGATACGAATGACGGTTACCCAATTTTTGCTCAAAGCAACCTAATACCTCTCTAAAATCCATCCGCTATTTTCGGATTGCCTTTGGCACTACCTTCGGACGATCGAACCCATCCTTGACACAATGCAATTTCTTCGACCGTGGTCCATGGAATGTTACGTACCTCTTTTTTTTAACAGCTGAGATATTATAAAAGAAAAGAAACTAGCAAGGTGCTAAAAATTACAATGGCGATTGAAGCCAATCATTCCAACTGTTACAAATGTTTCCTCTATATTTAAGCCAAGAAAAAGAAACAAGACGAATAAAATCAAAAATATCACATTTCCTCATTGATTGAGAGTTGAAGGTGATGTTGTTTCTAAAGCGCCACAGACTCCAACAAGAAGCAGCGAAAATAGAGTTAGCCCGAGATTTTTTGTCCTTAGAAGCATGCCACGAATCAAACCAGGTAATCCATTCTTCACAGGAGCTAAAATTTGGAAAAGAAATACCAGACCAAGATTGAACAATGCGCCAAATTGCAGCAGCCGTGTCACATGTGAAGAAGGTATGAGCATTCGATTCAACTGACCCATTACAAACCATACAAGCTATCGAATCCAGGTCTAAACCACGGGAAGATAAGTTTAAGCGGGTAGGAAGTCTATCTAAGAACATCCGCCACATGAAAATATTTACCTTCTTAGGAATCATCTTGTACCACCGTGTGCTAGGAACAAGCGAAGGAAGGGAGTATTCGTCAATATGTTTCCTAACCATGTTCACCGAGAAAGAGCCATCAATGAAGAGATTCCAAACACATGAATCTGAATCAGCCATATGGTCACTATCCAAGTTAGCAATGTCGATAATGAGCTTATCAAATTCAGTCTTCGTTCTACCCATAGTAATCGGCCTACTCCAATCCCAATCCCATGAACCATTAACAATACGATCACGTATAGAGCATTCTTTATTGATGGCAAGGTGGAATAATCTATTATATCTAATATAGAGAGGCTCATCTCGTAACCAAGTATCCTTCCAAAATCGAATAGACAAACCATCACCAACTTTAAAGCGAATAGAATTAAGAGGAACAATACCACTCGAGTGAAGGTGATTAATAGTTCCAACAATTTTCGGCCAAACTCCATTCAGATAGCAGCCTCCAAAATCCAAATTCCTCACCATGTAAAGCTTTAATCACTTGAACCCAAAGAGTCTTCGGTGAATTAAAAATGCGCCATCCCCATTTCAATAAGAGAGCTTTATTGAAAGCTTTAAGGCTTCCAACGCCTAGGCCACCTTTATCAAAGGAGGCTAGGATATTCGACTATTTGACCCATGCAATTTTCTTGTTATTTTCATGACCACCCCAAAAGAAAATAGCGCGCACGCTTTCAAGAGACCTAATAACTGATTCAGGGACCTTGAAAATAGAGAAATAATAGATACCAAGGCTTCCTAACACTGACTTGATGAGAGTAAGACGACCTCCTGTGGAAAGGAGGTTAGCTTTCCAACTCGACATTCTAGCTTAAAACGATCAATGAGGGTTTGCCAACTCGCTATACGACTCATACTCGATCTGATGGGTAAACCAAGATACGAAAAAGGGAACGCACCTGCTTCACACCAGTACATGTAACCATGGAGGCAATTTCATTATGTGAGACTCCAACTCCAAAAACATTCGATTTTTTGATGTTAATCTTTAGACCAGAGGCTATGTGGAAAACGTTGAGGATTCGAATTATGTTTTCCATATCTTTTTGGTTTCATTCATAAAGGATGATGACGTCATCAGCATAGAAAAGATGGGATAGATGAATATTTGAAGAGTTAATTTTAACACCATGAAACATATTAGCTGCTAAACCATCGATAAGAGCCATATGAAGACCTTCCATGACTATAATAAATAAGAAAGGAGACAACGGATCCCCTTGCCTGAAACCACCCCTTAAAGAAAATTCCGATGTAGGACTCCCATTAATAAGAATTGAAGTTGTAGCCGACATTAAGCAATTTTTAATCCAAGTGCGCCATCTGATTCCAAAACCCAGCTTGTCTAGAATATAATCAAGATACTTCCAACTGATAGAGTTGAATGCTTTTTCAAAGTCAACTTTAAAATCATTAGCTTCTTTTTACGTTTCTTGTACCAATCAACAATCTCGCTAAGAATAAATGATGATTGCTCGGGACTAATGATTGAATGAATGACCTTTGACAATCTATTTGCAAGATTTTTTGCAACAATCTTGTAATGAAGACCAATAAGGGAAATAGGTATGTAATCTTTCTTAGGAATGAGCGTAATTAAGGCGGAATTTGCACCTTGAGGGAACTTTCCATTAGCAAAGAAATTAGCCACAAAATCAAGAATATCATGCTTCAAAAGATCCCAAAATCTTTTAATGAACATGCAAGAATAACCATCCCGACCTGGAGCTTTGTTACTACCGCACTCCCAAACAGTCGTCCTAATCTCATCCATAGAAACAGTGACTTCAAGCAATTCTCGATCAAGAATGTTGAGTTGGTGAGCAGGTATGAAAGGTGGAAATGAAACATGAGAATCGTGACAACTAAACTTGTCTTTGTATAACTTAACGAAAGCTTCTTTGATGTCATTTGGTTCAATAAACCAAATTCCTTCGTGCATAATACCATGGATCGTTTGGGATTTTCTCCTAGAGTTAATGAGGGCGTGGAAGAATTTGGAATTTTCATCATCCTCTACTTCCCATTTAATTCTCGCTTTTTGGGCTAAGTCAATTGATTCAATCTTCTCAAGGTCATCAAGCTATTTCAACCTGTTGGTATGAATAATTTTATCCTCGCCAAGACATGGCCATCATGTATTTTTTGCTCCAAACTTCTTAATTCAACAACTATGGACTTTCTCCTGCTTAACTCAATCTCTTTAGTGTGAAAGAACCAAACTTTAAGATGAGATTTAAGGTTTTTAAGTTTGGAATGAAGAGGTTTTTTAGGCCCCGATACATCGCCTGTAATGACATCCCACTTTTCTTTGACAATATCCTCAAAATCCAAGAGATCGAACCAAGAGTGAAAGATTTTGAAAGGGGTCGGACCAAAATCATGCTTCTTAGAATGAAGGAGGATAGGATTATAGGGTTCTCTCTCCCCTAGGGACGATTTCAGCCGCCACCCTCCCCTACTTTTTCCGGCCAAATCCATCCATCTTCCCGCCTCTCTATCATCTTTGATATGCAATCGGGTTTGATGGGGTGATACGATTTGGGAGGGGGTGTGTTTTTCCTTTGAAATCGTCTCTCACATTCAAGGACTAACCAAAACCACACCCATAAATTCCTCTCTCCTTTGGAGATTTCCTACGCCTCTATAAACCTATCCAATTAGATTTAATTCTTCCTATTCCATTCGTTGTTCCTCTAAATTATGTTTGGATTAACAATATCAAGATTTTATTGGTTAGTGCTTGTTAGGTAGATCCATTTATTCATCGATTTTATTATTGCTACACATTGCTAGTGCAAAGATTAATTTAATTTATTCAATTGATCATTGGTGGGTTCTATAATGATATTTTTGGATCAATTGTTATAGTGGGTTGGTGATTTTACGATATGGGTCGGTGTTTGTCATTTGGTAGTTAACGCTCATCTTGGGTTTGATCGCTTTCCCGCTAGTTGACTTGTAAGTTGTTGTTTTAACATATGGCGCTGGCGCTGGAGTTGGGTGTTCGTTGTTTAACGATCTTGGGTTTAGAGAGGCGGATATGGGTGTTCGCTGGGTTGGAATGGGTCTTGATGTGCTACTGAGTTGGGTTGTACAAGACCGAGTTTCATATGGTATTTGTGGTAATATGGTTTGGGATCGGAAACTATTTCGTTGACATTACAACCGATCTATGCATTAATGGTCATATGGAGCCCGACGAACCTATGTGATGTTGTTTCATCAAAGTTCTCCTCTTCGATGTCGGTTTCGATGGGTGTAATAAGATAATATTCATGCCGTTTTTTACCGATGGAAGCTTTCAATGGCATTAAAGATGGATTTGGATTACTATGATGATTGTGGTTATTTATGTTATAGATGGAAGTTAAGTTTAAAGGGTCTTGTTCAAAATCATTTGTATCATCATGTTGGTTTGATCAAATTCGATTTGCTATGGTTTCCACTTTATCAGTTATTAGATTATGCTTCTGCATAATACTAATAGAAGTCAGAAATGGATTTGGTTTGGAATATGGAAAGTTGGTGGTGCCAAAGGCTATGTTATGGATCTCAAGAATGGAGTTGCTCACCTTGGATGCTTTTGAACCAGCTTTTATTTACATTTAGATTGTATTTTAAATGTAATTGTTAGTTATAGCTTTTAGCTATTGGTTTTTCTGCATTTTGCAGTTGATTTAGCCTATGCAATAGGCTGAGGGCATGGGATTCACTCATGTCAATTGTACTTAAATGTTTTTTGGTGGAATGAATTTTACCGGGGTAAATTAACCCTTTTACCAAAAAAAAAAAAAAAAAAAAGGAGGATAGGATTATGATCCGACCAAATTTTATCAAGAGCAACAACTTGTAAATTCGGCAAATCTTGAATCATGTCATCTGAAATGAGAAAACGGTCTAACTTGCTCATCTTAGAACCAACCTTGTTCATCCAAGTAAACTTTCTGCCACCCATGGGAAGATCGATCAAACCAGAGTCGTGAATGAAACCATAGAAAATGGCCACGTCTCCACTAGAAAAAATGGAGTCAAATCTTTCCCATTCATTTCTAACTTCATTCAAATCACTAAATAAAATAACTTTACTAGTGTGATTGAGAATGAAATCAAGAAAAGACCATAAGATGGATTTATCGTGTTGATGTTGAGGGCCATATACATTGATGATGTAGAGATCTTCCTCCCTCTATGATTATGTAATTATCACCACACCATATCTCTTTTGACTAAAACATTGGTCCCATAGTACCAAACCACCGATCTACCCTCGCCATACTACATGCATAATCAAAGTTAAAATTTCCCCACATAGATCTTAATTGAAAAAGTTCCAATTTGGTCATCTTTGTCTTTTGTACTCCAAGAATGTGAATATTGTTCTTAAAGCAAAGATCTTTGATCCAAACACACTTCCTATGCTTCTTAAAGCCCCTAATATTAATAGAAAGAATATTCATTTGTCTACGATCGACACACCTATTCCATTAATCAACAGCCTAAGGGATTTTCTGCACCTTCGAACATCATAACCAAGAGCCCCACCCACTTCATCACCAATTGAGGTTCGTAACTTGAAATAGGCTCAAAATCATCAACGTTGAATGGATGAATGGAATAAACCAGTTAAGATTGGTTCGGAGTTGGTGATGAAGAATCACAGAACATTTGTGGTGATGTAAGATCGTGATACATTTGTGACTGATGCATTATTTGTTGTTGTTGTTATGGAGGTGTGAATGGTGGCTTGTGGTATGTGTTTGTTTGTATTGTAGTGTTTGTGTTCCGTAAACAAAAGTTGGAGCTCGAAAATGAACTAGTTATGAGTGAAAAGGTTAGAAAATGGAATCGGGTGTTGGGACGTTTTAGTGTTGACGTAGATTTGGGGTTTTGTTCTTTTGAGTACTTTGAGACATTTTTGAAGTAGAAGTATGAAAGATGGAATAAGATTTGAATGTGTGAAGAAAATAAAAGGGTAACGGTGTAATTATATATTTTTTGGTAAAAGGGTTATTTCCAAGAAAATATTATTACTAAAGAAAAACAATTAAGTACAACTGATGTAGGTGAATCCCACACCTCAGCCTAAATAAGTCAAACCAAAAGCTCCTTGAGTGCTTAAGACTTAACGAAGAATGGGATATTTATAGGTAAATATAATGAAACTAAAACGCCTTGGTTAAGACTTATGACTTAACCAAGACTTAACCAATTGTATTTTTTTTGTTACCGTTACACAAATTTTCCACATTTTAAGTTAGGCTTAGCACCTTCACCAAACCAACCCCATTTTATCACCTTCCCGTGCCAACAAAACACCCGTGTCATGGCCTTCGTGCCATCTCCAGCTTTCGCATGTGGTCACCTAACACCATAACGCCCCACCTTATGAAATAATTCAACCATTATCTCTACTACTGCACTCAATTTCTCACGTCTCATTTACTTTTGGATGAATACTTGGATTAACAATTGTTAGTTGTTATCTATATCTATACTACTTATAATGCACGAAGGCACCTCACTCTTAATTTTAAGATGTACAAGAAATTAAGCATGGTTTACAACACTTTAATGCACCCAATTTTCAGAATTACAACAAAGTAAGCATATTGTACAACAAAATAAAGTCTGGTGTCATTTTAAGACCAAAATTCTATCAAACAACATTAATGCTATTAAAAACACCCCTTCACCAAATATTACAACCATTTAAGCACAATGTACAATAGCTGCAACCAATTTTCAGATTTACAACAAAATAAGCATAATGTACAACAAAATAAGTATGATGTATTTTCTGACTTATTTTCGGACTTACAACATTAATGCTATTAAAGTGGTCAATGTTATTAATGACTATAATGAGTACTACTTACAAGAAAAGAAACAAAGTGTACAACACTTTAATGCACATAATTTTCATACATACAAGACAAGAAGCATAGTGTATAACAAAACACCACATTAATGCTATTTAATGTAGTCAATTATTTAATTGGTCAATAAATACAATTAATACAGTTATTAAAACACCCCTAACATAAGAAATACAGATTATCAAGCATATTGTACAACCAAATTAAACATAATTCCTGCATTAAATTCACTACTACAAATAATAAAGCACATTATACAAATATTCAAGCCCGAACGGGCAACGGGCCAAATGGGCTTGAGCCCTGATAACACTCAGATTGTGCATGTTTTTAGTAGCATTATGTGTACTTTTATATCTGTTATTTGGTTATATTTGCGTGATTTTAGTACTTAATCGTATCTAGAGATGTTTGTCTAGTATTTATAACCAAGTGTGGAAATGGAGGAAAATGTGGAAATATGCGCTAATCGGATTCCCGCTTCAAGAAAGCTAAATCTCAAGTTCCTTTGAAGACTTTAGTGATTGAAGAACCAAGTTCTACAAGGCAGAGTGAAGAGAAAAGATCAAGTTTTACCGAAGATCCAACCGGATCCGGTTACACCTTCACCGGATCGGTTGGAATTTGGTCTAATTAATGTTTTAAATAAACCAACCGATCGTCGCAACCGCAACCGGATCGGTCGGTGTGTTATTATTGAGGACCACCGGATCGGTTATCATATGACCGATTCGGTCGGAAGCAGCTTGTCAAATCTTCATCACTAAGCTTTGCATCACAAACGATTCTAGGTCCTTCTCTTGGTGTATTCTAGTCCCTCACCCTTGGAGGCAAGTTAAGCATTTAACCCCCTAGGCCTTGGAAATAGTATAAATAGAGGCTAATTGTGAGCATATGAGACACACCTCACCAAATCTCTACTCATCAAACCAAGCCTTAAGCTCTTAAAATTCGTCCTTAGAAATCCAGAAAAGTTTGGAGTTCCAGAAGTTCCACCTTTGGAGGCCAAAACACCAAGAAGTCCACCACGATCCTTTGGGAAACATCACTTCATCATTTGTAATCTTATTCCAAGCATTGTAAGACTTTTAATCATTTTTTCTAATGATCAAAGTTATGAGTTTATGTTCATGTTTGCTATGAGTGGCTAGTTTCTTTATACACTTGCTTAAAAGATGTTGATTATCATATGATTAGTTAGTGATTGTGTTAACATGTTTTAATTCAATTTCAAGTTAATTCTAAGATCCAATTGTACTAAAGTTTCATAGTGACATTTGTTAATCAAGTTAATTGGTAGTAATCGTTGGGGTCGAAGAACTTGTATTATTCAACTAGTCATAATCATTTTGTCTATGGATGATTGTTTTACCCATTATTCTTGATTATACAAAGGAACTAAGGTGTGGTTGTAATAGAAACGCTTTTGATTATCAAATTGGATTGGTTGGAAACATCTAAATGTTCGTAAGATTAGTTATTGAGAATCAATTGTAGCCTTTTGTCTATGATCGGTTACCTTTTGTATTGACCATTTCTTAAGCAATTTGATGAACAAGTGGATGTTTTTGTGTTTAAGTTTATGAATGTAGACTTATGAAACCTGAATTGATCTTGAATTGATTGGTTAAACTTAATGCTTGTTTTTATAAACTAAACTCTTGATCAAAGTTTGACTTGTAAGAACAATAGATTAGTACACCAACTAATTATCATAGCCAACATGTTAAGAGGTTAACACAATCACATTAATCTATGATATGAAACTAGTTTAAGCAAGTGTAGTTTTAATCATCTAATTTCATATATCTATTTTGCTCGTTATATGTTTTGGATAGGCTCGTAATTCAAACTTGTGTTTAGATTCACTCAAACTCGCAATCGTCCCGACTTACCTTCATAATCTTGCTATAACGGACGAGTATACTTGCTCGTATGTGTTGTTGGTAATATTGGTAATTCACCTTTATAAATTTAAACTTGCACCAACCGGCACATCAAGCCCGAACCGCTGACCAAGCTCGAGCCCGAGCAGACACGGGCAGACGGGTTCGAGCCCGAACGGGCACGGGCTATACGAAATTCTTGATATCCATAAATTTATTGTTAAAAAGAACATAATAAACTAAAATACATTATTCATCGAAAAATTTTATTTCAGCGTACCCGCCACTGCAACGCGCGGGTACCCTGCTAGTTTCAAACAATGTACGTTACATTGAGTTGAATATAACAAAAAAATTGTTTATTAGTTTAGTTTTTCTCTGGTTTTCTTAGAATATTGCTCACTCAAAAGGACCTTATTAAATCTCATCTCTTATCTAGTTTTTGAGAGATTGAGCGTCTCAAATCGGTATAACAATAGTGCTTTCATTGCATCGAACTATGCCTCCAACATCTAAACCACTAACCCTTAAAGAAGCTATGCATACATTAGCCATACCATAGGAAATTTATTTAATGATCCACATAACCTCGAGCTCGCCAGTCGCTGATATCAATACACCAACAGTCATCATCCCACCACTAGACGCACAACCAAGCATCACGCCACCACCGAACAACCGACAAAAATTTCACACACCTAAACCCAGTAAATCCATGGCTAAGTTTGTCACTGCCTTTGTTGCATCTATAACAAAGTTCCAAAATGATGTTAGAAAACAAATTATAGCTCTCTTCCTCTTCTTGAGGACATGTTAGCCACCTTTCTCTGGTTGGAAACATTTCCTCGGTCACCGATGCCATTCCCCAAAGTTTGTTTTTCTCTAAACCGAACTAGAACCACCTTGGAAGCCACGTGACACGGGGGACAAAGACATGAGCCTTGAGGACAAGAATCATTTTGAGGCGCAAAATACTGATACATGCGAGAAGGACTAAGACCAAGTCTTATCAGGATTGTCCCATGATAAATTGAAGTATGCATATAAAAATAGTGAATTGTAATTAATATATGTGTTTTTTCATATTAAATAAAGGGAAAAATGTCTAAAAAGGCATCGAACTTGCCACTTTTTCCTTTTGTGGGCATGGAACTTTTTTTTTTCTAAAGTAGTCCAAAACTTCCCTGATTTTCCTATTGTAACACTAAATCACAGTTTACTCGTTTTTGGTTGATTTACTAAATTTTGGGTAGTTTTTTTGACATAGATTGTAACTTTAGGGAGGCATTGTACAACTTTTACTACACTTAATAACTCCCCCCCCCCAAATTCAGAACCCTAAACCACTTCATGAATACTTTCCCCAATCGTTTCAAAATCAAGAACCCTAATCATGAGTAGTTCTTCTTCAGCACAATCACGTTTAGTTGTTGGTAAACTTGAACGTTTTTGTAAGTGTAATCGACAATTGAGAGTCCAAACATCAACCACAAGGACTAATCCAGGAAAGAGATTTGTAAAATGTGGTGAATGTCGCGTCTATGAGTTTCTGGATGAAGACCTTCCTAGTCAATACTACAAGGACTTGGTATATGGGTTCTTTCAAAGGAAGAGAGGTGTTGAAACTGCACCCATGATTGAAGCTCTAGCTTTGGAGAAGTCAAGGTTGGAAGATGAGTTGAAGGCTACAAAGACAAGATTGGAGGATGAGGTGAAGGCTGGAAAGTCTAAGTTGGAATTGTATGATAGGTTGTTTATGATGATGTTAGGATTGTTATGTTTCATTTGTGTTTGGTTTGGTATGAAACTATCCAACTGATGCATTGATTATATAATCTTTAATGTAGTCTTTTGAATTGTTAACTGTTTTGTTTGGAAAATGAATGTAAATGTTTTAGTTTGGGTAATGTTTTGAATTGTTAAGTGTTATTTTGGATAATTGATAGTTAATGCACATTTGAAATGGTTTAGTATGGTCTGCACATTTGAATTGATAGTCAATGCACATTTGATAGTCAATGCACAAGTAGTAGTGTCTGCACTGACTAGATGGTCTGCACAATTAGTTGAAACCAAGTGACATACCATTCATAAAAGGGCTTACTAAAGCCATAGGATTACATAGGATTATTCTAGGGGACTGCAACCACTAACATTATTAAAGCCATAAAACCAGGTAAACTGCAACCACTAACATTACTAACTTTTAGTGGTTCCAAACCACTCATTTCCTCCCCTTCCTCTTCCCCTTCCCCTTCCCCTTAGTTGTCTCAGCTTCATCATTGATAGGTTTTACAACAAAGTATTTGATACCTAGTTTGCCACAAGTTGCCTTGTTTGGCAATCCCAGAACTTTGACCCTAGAATCAAAAGCTAGCTTGGCAAGCTGCTTTGAGGTTAGTGGCACCTCATCATCATCAGATCAACTTGCCTTGAGCTGGAACCAACTTTCCAATCAAGAGGTAGTGGCTCCTCAATGGTCTGCAATGGTGGAAAATAAGTTCCCCATGATACTTCTTCATCGATCTTGTTCGCCAGTAGAGGCCGAAATGGTTATTATTTCGAAAACAATAAATGATATGAGAAATCAAGATAAAAAGGTATGACTTATTAAGTTGTTGGATACCTGGTGTATGGCTGGAAACAATGGTCTTGCTTGAACTCATCTTTTCAAAAGTATGTTTAGATAAACAGATATGAGAAAGAAGATGTGTGGGATATGGTCATGGTTCATTTGGTTTTATAACAAGTCTCAAAAACAGTGCAGATTCTCAAATAGTTTAGATGCTTACCTATGTTACTACCAAGATTCTCAACTAGTTACATATGGCCATGTTAACAATGACTGCCTAATCAATGTAAACAATGGATGCTATGTAAACAATGACTGCATAAAGGCAATCTGCAAATAGTATAGATTCTAAAATAGTATTGACTGCTTAAAGATGTAAACAATGACTTCATAAAGGTGATGACTGCTATGTAAACAATGACTGTAACAATGACAACTGCATTTACTCCAAAGATGTACAAAATTGCAAAATAATAATAAAACATATTTAGAAACTGCATATTTCATTAATCATAGTAGTTTAACAATGACCATCTTTTACTGCCCTCAAAGGATGTACAAAATGGGCTATTGTAAGATGGGCATTACATAAACTAATAACATAAGTGGCTGCTATCATGAGTGTATCTGTTCTAGCCATATTACATACCAAAATGACCATCAGTTAGTGCCCTCAAAGGATGTACAAAATGGGCTATTGTATGATGGTCATTACATGACCTATTAACATTAGTTATCTAGACATATTACAGACCCAATTTAAGTTATTATAGTTTACATTAGTTGCCCACAAAAGATATACAAAAAGGGCACTTTGTTGTTTAAGCATCATCTATTTCCAGTGCAGACTGTAGTGCTGCCTTGGCCATCCAACTGTTTAGCCAACTTCATTTTGATGATCCTTTCACTAGGCCTCCTTACTTTCAGTTTAGCCAACTTCTTTTGCAAAATAGGATGAGATTGTTCTTGACTTTGATCTTCTTCAGCCTGCATGTGTTCAACTTGAGTAGTTGTCAGGTCAATCTCTGTTTGAACTTGTTGAGGCTGCTGTTGAGGGTGTTCTTCAGGGTCAACTTGAGGGTGTTCATCAAGGTGTTCTTCAGGGTGTGCTTGAGGGTGTTCTTCAGTTGCATCTTGGTCACCAAACCATCTTGCATAAGCTGATGTGTAACCTCTTTTCAAGCCCTTCCTATTTGACCCACTTGACCCACCAGTCTTTTTCTTTGACCCACCAGTTTCCTTTGACCCACCAGCTGCTTCCATCCTACAAGCCTTCTTCTTTGACCCACCAGTTTCCTTTGACCCATCATTTTTCCTCTTTGACCCACAAGTCTTCTTCTTTGACCCAGACGCATTCCCACTCTGTTTTGACCCAGACACATCCTCATCTACAATTGTTTCTTTGCAACCTTTTTTGTTGTGCCCAAGTTCGTGGCATATAGAACATGTCATCTCAACACCTACCTTTAATACTCTGGTTGAGCTACCACCTTCACCCTTTGCTCTGATCCTTTTATTTCTTGGCCTACCAGGCATTTTTTTGGGTTTGGGAGGCAATACAATAGAATACATACTCTGATCAGGCCAGAAATCAATACCATCAACTGGTTTCAAAAAATGGTTATATGTCTCATAATACTTGTATGTTTGAAACCACTCTGGCACATAGCTCTCAGGTACCTTGTTTATATAGAGAATTACCTTTGTCCATTTTCATACATTTTCGTCTGTTTTCTTACGTTTTCGTCCTTTTTCTTTACGCGCCCCGCTTAACGCTGCCTTTTTCATATGTTTTTGTCCGTTTTATTACGTTTTCGTCTGTTTACTTACGTTTTCGTCCGTTTCATATGTTTTCATCTGTTTTGTTACGTTTTCGTTAGTCTTGTTAGCTTTTCGTCCGTTTTCTTATGTTTTCATCATTTTTCTTACGTTTGGGTCCGTTTTCATACGTTTTCGTCCGTTTACATATGTTTTCATCCGTTTTCTTACGTTTTCATATGTTTTCGTCCGTTTTCATACGTTTTCATCTGTTTTCTTACATATTCATCCGTTTTCATACGTTTTTGTCTGTTTTCTTACGTTTTTGTTCGTTTTCTTACGTTGTCGTCTGTTTTCTTACGTTTTTTTTTCTATTTTCTTACTTTTTCGCCCGTTTTCTTACGCTTTCTTCTGTTTTCTTACCTTTTCGTTCTTTTTCGTCCGGTTTCATCAGCTTTCTTTCTTTTTCGTCCATTTTTCATACGTTTTCATCCATTTCCAAACGTGTTTTTACGCTTTCATACGCTGTCCTTTCATACGTATTCGTCCATTTTCACGTTTTGTCCCTTTTTTACTTTTCATATCGCCGACTATCAGCGATTTTTCGTGATATTCGAATATCACTTGTGATTTTCTGAATATCATTTTGTGATATTCAGAAATCACTTTGTGATATTATGAATATCACTTGTGATTTTCATTTTACAAAACATTAGTTGAAAATCACTTGTAATATTCAGAAAATCACTTGTGAATAGAATATCACAAGTGATTTCTGAATATCACAGAATATCATTTGTGATCATCTGAATATCATAGAATATCACTTGTGATATTCAAAATATCATTTGTGATACTCAGAATGAATAGTCGTTTTCGTCCGTTTTCATACGTATTCGTCCATTTTCTTACTTTTTTGTTCGGTTTTTTACGTTTTCATACGTTTCTGACTATCACAAGTGATTTTCTGTGATATTCAGAATATCACTTGTGATTTTCTAAATATCACTTTGTGATATTCAGAAATCACATTGTGATATTCAGAATATCACTTTGTGATATTTAGAATATCACTTTGTGATATTCTGAACATCACTTGTGATTTTCTGAATATCACTTTGTGGTATTCTGAATATCACTTGTGATTTTCATTTTACAAAACATTAGTTGAAAATCACTTGTAATATTCAGAAAATCACTTGTGATATTCTGAAAAGTATATCACAAGTGATTCTCTGAATATCACAGAATATTACTTGTGATCGTCTGAATATCACAGAATGTCACTTGTGATATTCAGAATATCATTTGTGATATTAAGAATATCACTTGTGATATTCTGAATATCACATAATATCAGTTGTGATATTCAGAAACATATGAAAACGGCCGAAAACATTTAAAAACGGACAAAAACGTATGAAAACGGACGAATATGTATGAACTCTAAACCAAAATTTGACCATTATCTCTTTCTACGCGGTAAATATAAACTTACATATGTTTATAAGTTTCAAAATAAGCAAATTAAGCTTGTGAAACATAAACCGAAATCACATAAGCTCATAAGCAATAAAATAAGGTTAAACAAATACCCCCAAACTATGTAGCTGCTATTCAAATTATATATTTGTAATATTCTGAATATCAATTGTTATTTTCATGTTACAAAATATTAGTTGAAAATCACTTGTGATATTTAGAATCTCACAAGTTATATTCTGAATATCACATAATATCACTTGTGGTCATATGAATATCACTTGTGATATTCGTAAAACATACGAAAACATCTGAAAACGGCCGAAAACATTTTAAAACGTATGAAAATGGACGAAAACGTAAGAAAATGGACGAATAAGTATGAAAACAGAAGAAAACGTATGAAAGCGTAAAAACAAGTATGAAAACGGACGAAAACGTATGAAAACGGACAAAAACGTAAGAAAATGGACGAATATGTATGAAAACGGACGAAAACATATGAAAGTGTAAAAACAAATATGAAAACGGACGAAAACGTATGAAAACGGACGAAAACATATGAATAATGAACGAAAACGTAAGAAAACGGGCGAAAACGTATGAAAACTGACAAAAAAGTAAGAAAATGGACGAATATGTATGAAAACGTATGAAAGCGTAAAAACAAATATGAAAACGGACGAAACGTATGAATAATGAACGAAAACGTAAGAAAACGGGCGAAAACGTATGAAAGCGAAGAAAAAAACGTGAATTAAAAAAAACGTGAATAACGTGAATTAGAAAGAAAAAAAAAACGTGAGTTTAAAAAAAAAGTGAATTAAAAGAAAAAGAAAATAAAATATGAATAAAAAAGAAAGACAAAAAGATAAGAAAAGAAACATGGACTTAGGTTTATCTAATAAATCTTAGGTTAATTCCCACCATTAGATTAAATTAGATGGATGGTGGAGATTTGTCCTTTGGTAAGCACCAAAATAAAGGTAAGCAAATGAAAATTCCTCTTTATATCTATATAAAAGTTTCATATATCAGAGGCCATTGAAATAAAGACCGTGCGGGATTGATCCCTCGCACATGCTTGAATCCGGCTATAAGTTATGAAATAATTCAACCAGTATCTCCTCTACTAGTCTACTACACTCATTTTCCCATGTTCTTGTAAGTTTGTGTATATTGAATGAATAATAATGTTTGGTACATCAAGATTATCTAGGATACATAATGGGCCGAATATACAATGGGTCAATACTAATACTAATCTAATACTAATAGACTAACACTCCCGCAGCTTGCGGGAGGAGACCGAACACCTGCTGTCACGAAAATCAGAAAACAAGGCAGATGGTAACCTCTTGTTAAAAATATCATCATACTAAAACCGAGAAGGAACATGTAGAACTCGAACATGACCAGTAGCAACCAAATCACGAACAAAATGAATATCAATCTCAATATGCTTGGTACGCTGATGTCAATGTGGTTAGACAAGATGCACACATCACACAAACAACAAGCAGCTACAGTAAACACATAGTAAACTGGCAACACCGATACTCACCTTTAACCGAACAAGAAATCGTCGGGTGACGCTTAGAGGACCATGAAAGTAAGTTGTTGCCAAGAAAAGACAATACCGATGTAGACCGGCGAAGGTAGGGTAACCAGCCCATCAGATCCAAATAAGCAACCAAGGACTTAGTAGTAGAAGAAAATAACTGTACACCATAAGCCAAAGTCCCCTAAACATACCGTAATATCCGCTTGAGAGCAGTGAAATGAGGCTCGCGAGGATCATGCATATATAAACAAACCGCCGCACGCATAAGTAATATGGGTCTAGTGAAAGTGAGATACTGAAGAGAACCTGCACGACTCCAATATAAAGCATGATCAGAAACCGGATCACCATCATCACCCAACTTAGACTCAGCGTCAACAGGAGTCCGAGAAGGGTTACAACCAACCATATGTGCACATTTCAAAATCTCCATAGCATACTTACGTTGTGACAAAAACATCCCATAAGAGTCACGCGTAACTGACACACCAAAAAAATAATTAAGAGCACCCAAATCTGTCATAGAGAACTCCTTATGCAAAGAAGCAATAATCTGTTGTAATAAACTATCAGAGGAAGCAGTAAGCACAATATCATCCACATATAGTAGTAGAAAAGCAATATCATCACCCTGTCGGTAAATAAATAAAGAAGAATCACACTGACTCGAAGTAAACCCAACAGTAAGAATAAAAGCAGCAAACCGCTCAAACCATGCCCGAGGCACCTGCTTAAGACCATAAAGAGAACGCTGTAATAAACAAACATAACTCGGATGCTCAAGATCCCGAAAACTAGGTGGCTGATGCATATAAACTGTTTTAGCCAAATCACCATGCAAAAGTGCATTCTTGACATCAAGCTGGCGCAGGCCGTGTCGGAAATAGCTAAAATAAGAACATTCCGAATAGTTCCTGGCTTAACAACAGGACAAAAAGTCTCATCAACATCTACTCCCTTCACCTGTGTGCTACCATTGGCAATAAGACGTGCCTTGTACCGGCTAAGAGTATCATCAGCCAAATACTTATGGCGAAATAACCACATATACCTTAAAACATTGACACCCGTAGGACGAGGTACACAAGTCCAAGTTTTATTCTTAATAAGCGCATTATATTCATCAAACATAGAATTTCGCCAATTTGGATCATCAAGAGCATCCTTATACGACCTAGGTGACGGAGAAACAGTGGACACATGACCATCATACTTAGGATTAGGACGAGAAGTCCCGACACGAGAACGTGTGACCATGGGATGAATAGATACAACAGGTGGTGGCGTTGGTGGGTCATGGACATGTGCATTAGGGACAAGTGGCGTTGGTGTTGGTGTAGGTGGGGCAGGGGAGGTAGGTATGTTGACTGGTTCGTGAGGTGTAGATAAATCAACTAGGGGTATAGGAATCGGGTTTAAAGGAGGACCAATTGGGGTGGTGTTAATAATGGTTGAAATGAGATTGGAAGAATCTTCTAAAAAATCATAGGAGGGGGTGGGTTTAGACGGATGGGTTTGAAACGGAAAAACCGTTTCATCAAAGGTAACATGACGAGAGATAATAATTTTCTTGGTAGTTAGATCAAGACAACGATAGCCAAAATGATTGGCAGCATGTCCCAAAAATGTGGCACGTGTAGCACGAGGTCCTAATTTATGGTTGGTATCAATATGTGGGTAACAAAGGCATCCAAAAACACGAAGGACACTATAATCAGGTGTAGCACCAAAAGGGCGGGTAAAGGGTATGTCATTGTTAATGGCACGGGAAGGTAGGATATTAAATAAATAAACGACCATATTAAAAGCTTCAAATCAATAGTTGGGTGGTAAATGTGCTTGAAACAATAAAGTACCTAATAAGGTTATTGATGGTAACGAATCATGCGTTTTTCCATTTTGTTGAGAGGTGCGGGGGCAAGAAAATCTAAATTGGATGCCATAGGTTGAAAATAATTTATGAAAGGCAAGATTATCAAACTCACCACCATGATCACACCTGAAACGACTTAATTTCACACTTAAACCGAAAGTACCTAACATAACTACTAAAACAACTTAAATTTAGACAAAACATCAGATTTATTCATTAATGGATAAACCCACACATACGGAGAATAATGATCAAGAAACAAAACATAATACTTGAAACCAGAAAGACTCGAAATTGGAGAGGTCCACAAATCCGAGTGAACAATGTCAAAACAAGAAGTAATAGAACTAGACGAACTAACAAACGGAAGCTTCACGTGTTTACCAAGCTGACAAGCATGGCAAAAACATGAAGCTTCTCTTTATTACAAGAAATAGAATCACTAGACATAAGACGCCGCAACACTCACTTCCTGCATGTCCAAGTCGTTGATGCCACGTATTCTCGACCGGTAAGATAAGCTTGAATTGAGAAGGCTTATCAGGGTAAAGATCACCCGCGGCTATCACAACGAGGAGTACCCGCCGAAGTTACGAAGTCCTTCACAGAAAAACCAAAAGGATCAAATTCAACAGTTCAATAATTATCACGAATACATTAACGCACATAAATAAGATTTTTAACGATATGAGGAGTAATTAAAACATTATTTAAACGAAGAGGACAAAAAGGTGTAGACAAGATACTATGACCGGAGTTGGTAACGGGAATGAAACGCCCATCACCAACCGCATGCATCGATAAATGCACTCATTAAGAATATCACTAAGACAATGTACGTAATCATTAAGATGAGAGCTCGCGCAGATCCATATTCCATTTCCAGCAGACGGTTCCGGAAGAGTGTTAGTAGCAAAAGCATGTGGCAAAAAGGTAGCTTGACCCGAACCTTGTAAACCGGATGCCAAAAGTTGACTTGGATGAAAAACCCCTTGTTGTTGAACTGCATCTGTTAGTGGAACCCCGCACAAACGCCCTAGTGAATCGAACCGTTTGAACCGGGAAAAGACCCCACGGTGTGAGCCCTGTGTCTGCCAACCAAATGTTGATGCCGTTGACCTAGTTGCAAGAGTGAATCCCGTGGCAAAAATGAGCCCCTGCTTGAACCGCCGGAGGAGATAGTCCATAGGATGACAGCCAAATGTTGGACCCCTAGGTGACATGTGTGGCCTACCGTGGATGCATAAACCGGGCGTATATATGGGCTCGTGGAGGCATGTGAGCCGTGGCATGATAAGCAACATGAGCCATGGCGTAAGTAGTATTTTGTGAAGTAGTAAAACCCAATTTAGCCAATAATTTTTGCAAGGTATCCATATCCACAGAACCGGAACTGCGAGGAAGTAATGTAGACTTACCATGAACACCATTGTGAAGATACCGACACGCCTCACCAAAACAACAATGACCTTTAGCAAACAAAAAACAAGGTTTGTTAACTTTTTCTAACGGATTAGACGGACGCCTAGGAGTATTATTTGCCAACAAAACCATAGGAGAAGGGGAGGTAGCATCCACAAGCGAGTCTTGAACTTTAGACTTCATGTGCATCTCTTGCGTGGTCAACAAAGAACGAACCGTCTTGAGATCGGGAAAGGGTTCCCGACTAGCAATAACGGTTGAAATCACATCATACATGTTAGGTAAGCCTTTAAGTGCAAACGTAACAATATCATCATTACTAAGAGGAGGACCAAGACCATTCAAAACCAAGGCAATTGACTCAATTTTCTATAAGTATGCATCAATTGTTAAGTCCCCAAGCTTTAGATTACGTAACTCCGTCTTCAAAGCCATAGCTCGTGGGCGTTTATTGTCTTGAAAAATCAACTCAAGACACACCCACTTTTGCGATTTGGGATTAAGAGCAACCAACTGTTTTTGTAGATTCGAGGCAAGTGTAGAGAAGATCCAAGACCTAATGATGAAGTCAACCTTGAACCATTCCGCATCCTTAGTCGGGGGTGGAGGAGGTGTAGTGGATGAGGACGCTGTTGGATCGACGAGATGATCCAAGATGTCATATCCATGACAAAGGTGAGAAAAATAATACCCATGATGAGTAATTCATCTCATCAACATCGCTTAATCGAACAAAAGTAAAGTGATTCATCGCCATAAGTTTATCGATAACGTGAGGATAAGGAGGAGGGGAGTTGTATCCGTAATCATGGTAGTAATTGTGGGTTTAGCAATCGGTGATGTTTAGAACCGTGGTTTCGACAACAAATATCTCAATCGGTAAATGTTCTTTCTTTCGACTTTTATAATTAGTGTGGTGGGGTTGGAGAAACAAAGTGATATGATATTAATGAGACGAATAAACTATATGATCTACGAAAAGTGATATTAAACTATTGGTCGACGAAGTGATATTAAACAAAGTGATATTAATATTGGCCTATGAACGATTCTAGCGATTGTAGCAAAAGTTGAAGGAACCAATCACTATTCAAGGAGACTTTAGGGAATCGATGGTTTAGGGAATCGTAAAATATTGGTTTTAATGGTAACAAAGTGGTTTAGTAATCGTGGAACAAGGAAGGTCGACAACACACTTGGTCGACAAACAATCAAACACACATTTGGTCGACAAACAATCAAACAC
>OU343217.1:40314452-40413074 GCA_910596185.1 Chrysanthemum makinoi
CTTTGTACGAATCGAAAAAACATTCCCCTAATGATTATACAATCATTGCAATGATTAGCCAAACACAGTAACCCCCAAACCTGTAGGTGCACGGATAACATGATATGTGGTCAACTAACTTAAAACGCATTCTAGAGTTTGGTGGGAAATACCTAACATAAATACAAAAATGAAATTATACTATTTAAGTGTCCTAGTCTCGCGATAGTACTACATATAAGGAAAATATTACGTCATGCTCAAGTTCTATTACTTAATTTTGAGTTGGAAAAGATATAAAAAGAGTTGAAAAATGTATACATGCAAGAAGAACTAAAACCATTAGTGGTCACTTTTTACTTGACTTTCACCTCTACCTCGGCTGATATATATATTAGCATATCACCTTACCTTCATGTTTGAATCATAATGGTTACCACCTAACCAACCATCAAATTTATTTTGTTAACAAATTAAATAAACATAAAAATTAAACTTTCATTAAAAGTGAAAATGACGTGAATTAACAATTAAAAACTAAGACTAGTTAAACTCTTATTGGGAAATTAAAACATAAACTAATAATCTAAATTATATTTCCTTTTAATTTTTACGCTTTAGGTCCGATATTTTTTTAATTAATTTCAGGTCAAATGATCATTGGGAGAAAGATAAAACATTATATCATCTTGTTTTTCTTTTTTGTTTACATTGTTATTGTAGTTAAGTACTTCTTTTGTTTCATCTCCAGTTCATTTTCCTTCATCTCACTTTTTATTTGGTTGGTTGAAAAAAGAGAAGTAGTGGCATTTGCCTATTCTTTCACCAACATCTTCACAAAACCTTCATCCCCACTAGCTGACGAGGATGCCGATGATGCCGACTTCTTCTTGGCTTTGCCCCTGCCGTTAGTCGAACTTCTCGCACTTCCTCTTCATCTTCATTTTCATCTTCATCCTCATCTTCATCCACTGCATTGTTGAGCTTAAAACGACCATGTGCTGACTCTAATGTGTTAGACGAGATTGACTCCAATATCTTTAACCGTTTACTTTTAATTTTTGCGCGGTTTTTCTCAAATACCAGAATTTCCACCTCCCGCCATTTTTTACAGTCCTTTAAAATTCTCCATGCAAGATAAAGGCTGATATGCATTGTAATTTAGCATGATATTCATCAATTACTTTTTCGAGGACATGTTCGTCATTGGATCCGCTCTCGCTCCTTCTAATTACATTACCGTAAATCGAACAAAGTTGAGCAGTTTTAGGACGTATACTCTTCCATTTCTGGCGATTGATACGAATGACGGTTACCCAATTTTTGCTCAAAGCAACCTAATACCTCTCTAAAATCCATCCGCTATTTTCGGATTGCCTTTGGCACTCGTTCGGACGATCAACCCATCCTTGACACAATGAAATTTCTTCGACCGTGGTCCATGGAATAATTACCTCTTTTTTTAACGGTGAGATATTATTAAAGAAAAGAAACTAGCAAGGTGCTAAAAATTACAATGGCGATTGAAGCCAATCATTCCAACTGTTACAAATGTTTCCTCTATATTTAAGCCAAGAAAAAGAAACAAGACGAATAAAATCAAAAATATCACATTTCCTCATTGATTGAGAGTTGAAGGTGATGTTGTTTCTAAAGCGCCACAGACTCTAACAAGAAGCGTGAAAATAGAGTAAGCAGGAGATTTTTGTCCTTAGAAGCATACCCACGAATCAAACCGAGTAATCCATTCTTCACAGGAGCTAAAATTTGGAAAAGAAATACAAGACCAAGATTGAACAATGCGCCAAATTGCAGCAGCCATGTCACATGTGAAGAAGGTATGGGCATTCGATTCAACTGACCCATTACAAACCATACAAGCTATCGAATCCAGGTCTAAACCACGGGAAGATAAGTTTAATGTCACAATTCTCAAATTCCGGTCATTTCTTAAATTAAAAATGCATCATATTAGTTCATTCATGGCATTTCATTTCACTTTCAACGCGTAATTTTTATATTTAATAAACTTTATCGCGTGAGTTATTATTTTGTATATTTAAACCGTTACTTTCAAAAATGATCGATGTATTTTAAACTTACGGCTTAGTTTATAAAAACTATATTTTTAGTTTTCCTAGTGTTTCAAATTTATTTGGTACATAAATCGTTAAAGTTAAATTAGTACGACGTTTTCTTAAAAGCTGCATCGATAATTATTATATCATTCAAATTTTACAAGGAATGTATTTTTACAATTTTTATGATCTCATTATACTTTATTTTGATCTATTAAAAATTACTTTTACCTAAACTTACCTTAAATACACAAATGTATATTAAACCTTACAAGTTATTAATATTAACATTTTAACTACACTTTTCTTACAATTACACAATGTATAAAAAAAAAATTTTTAAACACACTCCCCCAATCCGCCAGGGGAGGGGTAATCAAAGTGGTAGATTTTCTTTGAAAGTATTGATTTATACTCAACTTGCATTTACACATCTCATTCATTCAAACAATAATTCAACAAGTCAAAAAACTTTCTTGTCCTCTCCTCCATGACCGGTTCTTCATAAGTTCTTCAAGGGATCATCAAATTTTGCTAGCTCAAGTTAAATACAATCTAGATAACACTCTTGTTTAGGTTTTGAAATAAAAACCAAGAGTGTTTAGGCTAAACCTTGTTCTTTGCACCTCATCATACTCATTTGTAAGCTTGTTTCTTTCATTTTCATGTTTCCTTTTTCATTTCATATTCATCTTTTCATTTTTGGAGATAGTATGCATGATATGTGATTTATACCATTTTTCATGATTTATTGAGTTATATATACATATTGGTCATCCTATAAATATTCCCATGGTATTCTTTGGTCTTGATGGTGATTAGGAACCCATGACACCCTAAGAAGGTGTATGGTAGGATTAGATTAGCTTTGGAGTTGATTTGAAGGGATTAGAATAGGTTTTATCCGAGAAAAACTATTTTTGATAACTATATAAATAGGTTCTGTCCTTGTTTCGAATTTCTGGAAAAACCTACTGTTGGTACGAAACTTTGGCCTTGATATTTAGGAAATATACTTTAAAAAAAATCGATGGCGGCTTGAGCGGATTAAAGCGGAGTTATAACGAAGAAGTTATGGATTTTACAAGTTTGACGACGAAATGTATAGTTTTCAGAAAATTTCAGCAACATGTTTTAATTTGTCCGAGTCAAAAGCCTTAAGCTTTACAAATTATTTCAACTTGTCAAAAATATATTAGTATACTTTGATGAATTAGGGCGTATTATCATGTAGAAAGCGGATTTGAAACGACAAAGATATACGCGTTTTCATAAAATTGCCGTAACTATTATTTTTAGAAAAACTATATTATTGTTACGAGATAAGTGTTACGGTAACTAAAATCACCATCTTTAACCCTTATTATCTTTATGTTCGAGACCTTTATGTCAAAACTCACGAACTGAAACTTCTAGATTTCAATACAAACTTTCCAAAACTGTTGAGTTCGTTTTCTAACGATCGGCGTACACCATTTTACGACTAGTTTTTCAAAGCCATTTTTGTTAATTTCATGATATTTCCGACTACATTGTTTTGCGTGAAAAGTGGAAATTTCACCAAAAATCATTATAAAACCATTGTAGGATGACATTTTGACGTAAAAACATGTAAAATGATTTTTGATTGGTGAGGACGTCAAAAGTATTTTTCGACAACAAGTATTATTTTCAAAACTCATGAAATGGTATAAAAAATAACATGAAGTGCATGCATTATATTACATTGCAACTCATTGCATATCATATCATTCGTATAGGTCGGTTAACACATCACATTATACCTCGTGTACTCACTTTGTCATCGCCTCAGTTTACCAAGTGAGTAATCACATCCCCTTTTTACCGTTTTACTATATTTTTGGGGCTGAATGCATGAACCATACTTGAATTAAATTGATCCTTACAATTGTGAACTCTTTTGACTAGAACTTGTGAACTCGAATCAAATCCTTGAACTTAATTACGAAATTATGACTTATTTGAACTTGTTGAACCGTACATGTTATGACCTTGACCTAAAGTCTCCTATGTTCGGAGTATCACTATAAAGTCTCCCTGTTGAGACATCACTATAATTCTCGCTTTGTCGATTGGAGTGTTCACAATAATTCTCGCCTTGTCGGTGGAGTGTTCTCAATAATTCTCGCCTTAATGGTGGAGTGTTCTCAATAATTCTCGCCTTAATGGTGGAGTGTTCTCAATAATTCTCGCCTTAATGGTGGAGTGTTCTCAATAAATCGCGCCTAGGTGGTCGAGTGACAAAGGAGTCTCCCTTGTTGGAGCGATTAAAGTCTCCCATGTTTGGAGCATCTTTAAATTATTATATACTTGGTACTATATTGTGAACTATTTTGACCACTTGATACGCTATATTTTGTGCAATGGGTTGTGTACACACCGGTTGCAAGTTTTGTATGTATGGCGGAACTTGGGCGAGTGGATATACAATGCCTTTGCTTTGGGAACTATTATGACCGCTTACACTTGACTACTTGATACGCTATATTTTTGTGCAATGGGTTGTGTACACACAGGTTGCAAGTTTTGTATGGGCGGAACTTGGGCAGTGGATATACAATGCCTTTGCTTTGGGAACTATTCCAGATGACGAACCATTGAATATTTCTTCGAGTTTTCTTTTGCTAAACGTGTTTACTCGCCAACTATTTTCATAGTTGACCCGTTTTTCTCTCATGCATTTCGGTGTCGTTAGTAAGCTTTTTCTACCGTGTTTTGCATAAAGAAGTTTTCACTTGTCGCTACAAGTCGTATGTAATAAAACTCAATATTTTGGGAACTAAACTTTGTAATATATTTGCCGATGACGGCTAAACTAGTATTGTAATGGAGTATTATTTCTTTTTAATATTAATGTTGGTATGTTCTATTATCTTGTGCTTATGTTCCCTTCCGCTACACCTCGTGTTTCCGCCTCCGTGAGTGTGATGATTGGTACCAGAGCCAAAGGTTATAGAGAATGCCGATTTTTCAAAAATAAAAATCACAGCTATAACCGGAATAAATTTTTTTATATTATTTTATTAAACATTGAACATCATTCGAGTCAACTAGTCCTATCGTTGCATCGTTACTCATAAATTATACATAGCCTGATCAACTATGTCTAATTTATGAAGAACCATGCAATGATAAGAAGGGTAATTTTAAAATCATGTTTAGTCGAAGTCTTTTGAGTCCGTCACCAAGTTGCATTGGTCGGGTGGGTATGCATGGCATGTTTTACGTTCACGTCTACATTACCGTACCTTGTTCATATCTTCTCTTTTCCATCTTTCGACTTGTTGGACATAGCATGTCTCTGCTTTCCCCGCCATGTTTCGATCACTATAACACATTACCACCGCTCGCACCTCATCCGATTTCGCTCGAATGTCGCTTACTCAACCCGATGTTTTGGTTCCTTTGTAAGATCATGGCTGCAAGAAACACGCCTTCGAGGTAATCGCCCAAACTTGGCGTTGGCAATAGAAGGCCCACAAGATCATAACATTGAAATTCCCCCCGCACGTGGTCGAGCATTCTATCCAGTACCGCAGGAAGCCCGCAACGCTAACGGGTACATTCCTTTGAGCAACTACCTTATTTAAATGCGATCGCATAATTTTGAGTGCATAGCTTCCTTTCAATCTTTACCACGTTCACGTCATTGATTAATTTGAGACCTATTGATATCTAACCTTAGTTGTTATATATTTTGTTGATTTGATTGGATTTGTGTAAGCAAATCCAATATCGAGCGAATCTTTCAAAAGACTTCATTCAAGGATGTTGATTCCTATTTTCTAACAACTTGTTTCCTAGCTTGATCTAGTGACAGTTCTTGTTTGATGAGTTGCTAAAATCAAGCTAAGAGACAAGTTTACTCAAGTCGGTTTAGTTTAATCTCATGACAGTTCTTGTTTGATGAGTTGTGGGATTAAATTAGAATCGACTACCTAAAGGTCTTTTGAGAGCTACGATCGATATTGGGTAAGTTTACCCTATCCAATCTAATCACGGCACGCGTACTTAGTTGAATGGGGAACCCGTACGCATGGGCATTGATATGATCATTTAGACTGCTCGCTTCGATCATGAACTTTTAGAACTCTTGTCGAGGTTCGGACCATAGTATCATTAATCGAATCATGAGGACATGATTCCGCTGACATGGGAAGAATGTCACAATTCTCAAATTCCGGTCATTTCTTAAATTATAAATGCATCATATTAGTTCATTCATGGCATTTCATTTCACTTTCAACGCGTAATTTTTATATTTAATAAACTTTATCGCGTGAGTTATTATTTTGTATATTTAAACCGTTACTTTCAAAAATGATCCCGATGTATTTTAAACTTACATTTAGTTTATAAAACTATATTTTTAGTTTTCCTAGTGTTTCAAATTTATTTGGTACATAAATCGTTAAAGTTAAATTATTACGACGTTTTTCTTAAAACTGCACGATAATTATTATATCATTCAAATTTTTACAAGGAATGTATTTTTACAATTTTTATGATCTCATTATACTTTAATTTGATCTATTAAAAATTACTTTTACCTAAAATTACCTTAAATACACAAATGTATATTAAACCTTACAAGTTATTAATATTAACATTTTAACTACACTTTTCTTACAATTACACAATGTATAAAATTTTTTCAACACACTCCCCCCAAATCCGGCCCAAGGGGGGAGGGGTAGTCAAAGTGGTAGATTTTCTTTGAAAGTATTGATTTATACTCAACTTGCATTTACACATCTCATTCATTCAAACAATAATTCAACAAGTCAAGAAAACTTTCTTTCTCTCTTGTCCTCTCCTCCATGACCGGTTCTTCATTGGTGTTTCAAGAGATCATCACAAAATTTTTCTCAAGATCAAGTTAATAACAATCTAGTATACACTCTTGTTTAGGTTTTGAAATAAAAACCAAGAGTGTTTAGGCTAAACCTTGTTCTTTGCACCTCATCATACTCATTTGTAAGCTTGTTTCTTTCATTTTCATGTTTCCTTTTTCATTTCATATTCATCTTTTCATTTTTGGAGATAGTATGCATGATATGTGATTTATACCATTTTTCATGATTTATTGAGTTATATATACATATTGGTCATCCTATAAATATTCCCATGGTATTCTTTGGTCTTGATGGTGATTAGGAACCCATGACACCCTAAGAAGGTGTATGGTAGGATTAGATTAGCTTTGGAGTTGATTTGAAGGGATTAGAATAGGTTTTGTCCGAGAAAAACTATTTTCGATAACTATATAAATAGGTTCTGTCCTTGTTTCGAATTTCTGGAAAAACCTACTGTTGGTACGAAACTTTGGCCTTGATATTTAGAAAATATACTTTAAAACGAATCCGTGGCCGCTTGAACGGATTAAAACGGAGTTATAACGAAGAAGTTATGGATTTTACAAGTTTGACGACGAAATGTATAGTTTTCTGAAATTTCAGCAACATGTTTTTAATTTGTCCGAGTCAAAAACGAGCCTTAAGCTTTACAAATTATTTCGACTTGTCAAAAAGATATTAGTATACTTTGATCTGGCTAAGGACGATATATGTGAGAAAAACGGATTTGAACGACAAAGATATGCACGCTTTCATAAAATTGCGTGAACTATTATTTTAGAAAAACTATATTATTTTT
Source organism: Chrysanthemum makinoi (assembly GCA_910596185.1). NCBI lineage: Eukaryota > Viridiplantae > Streptophyta > Magnoliopsida > Asterales > Asteraceae > Chrysanthemum > Chrysanthemum makinoi. The sequence goes on from OU343217.1 coordinate 40,322,186, forward strand.
ACGAGATAAGTGTTACGGTAACTAAAATCACCATCTTTAACCCTTATTATCTTTATGTTCGAGACCTTTATGTCAAAAACTCCTGAACTGAAACTTCTAGATTTCAATACAAACTTTCCAAAACTGTCGAGTTCGTTTTCTAACGATCGACGTACACCATTTTACGACTAGTTTTTCAAAGCCATTTTTGTTAATTTCATGATATTTCCGACTACATTGTTTTGCGACGAAAAGTGGAAATTTCACCAAAAATCATTATAAAACCATTGTAGGATGACATTTTGACGTAAAAACATGTAAAGTGATTTTTGATTGGTCGAGACGTCAAAAGAGTATTTTTCGACAACAAGTATTATTTTCAAACTTCGAAATGGTATAAATAACATACGAAGTGCATGCATTATATTACATTGCAACTCATTGCATATCATATCATTCGTAATAGGTCCCGGTTAACACATCACATTATACCTCGGTGTACTCACTTTTGTCATCGCCTCAGTTTACCAAGTGAGTAATCACATCCCCTTTTTACCGTTTTACTATATTTTTGGGGCTGAATGCATGAACCATACTTGAATTAAATTGATCCTTACAATTGTGAACTCTTTTGACTAGAACTTGTGAACTCGAATCAAATCCTTGAACTTAATTACGAAATTATGACTTATTTGAACTTGTTGAACCGTACATGTTATGACCTTGACCTAAAGTCTCCTATGTTCGGAGCATCACTATAAAGTCTCCCTTGTTCGGAGCATCACTATAATTCTCGCTTTGTCGGTGGGAGTGTTCACAATAATTCTCGCCTTGTCGGTGGAGTGTTCTCAATAATTCTCGCCATAATGGTGGAGTGTTCTCAACAATTCTCGCCTTAATGGTGGAGTGTTCTCAATAATTCTCGCCTTAATGGTGGAGTGTTCTCAATAAATCTCGCCTAGGTGGTCGAGTGACAAAGGAGTCTCCCTTGTTGGAGCAATGCAAAGTCTCCCATGTTCGGAGCATCTTTAAATTATTATATACTTGGTACTATATTGTGAACTATTTTGACCACTTGATACGCTATATTTTGTGCAATGGGTTGTGTACACACAGGTTGCAAGTTTTGTATGGGCGGAACTTGGAACTGAGTGGATATACAATGCCTTTGCTTTGGGAACTATTATGACCGCTTACACTTGACTACTTGATACGCTATATTTTTGTGCAATGGGTTGTGTACACACAGGTTGCAAGTTTTGTATGGTAGGAACTTGGAACCGAGTGGATATACAATGCCTTTGCTTTGGGAACTATTTAGATGACCGAACCATTGAATATTTCTTACGAGTTTTCTTTTGCTAAACGTGTTTACTCACCAACTATTTTCATAGTTGACCCGTTTTCTCTCATGCATTTCAGGTGATCGTTAGTAAGCTTTTTCTACCAGGTTTTGCATAAAGAAGTTTTCACTTGTCGCTACAAGTCGTATGTAATAAAACTCAATATTTTGGGAACTAAACTTTGTAATATATTTGCCGATGACGGCTAAACTAGTATTGTAATGGAGTATTATTTCTTTTTAATATTAATGTTGGTATGTTCTATTATCTTGTGCTTATGTTCCCTTCCGTTACACCTCGTGTTTCCGCCTCCGGCGAGGGTGTGACAGTTTAAGCGGGTAGGAAGCCTATCTAAGAACATCTGCCACATGAAAATATTTACCATCTTAGGAATCATCTTGTACCACCGTGTACTAGGAACAAGCGAATGAAGGGAGTATTCATCAATATGTTTCCTAACCATGTTCACCGAGAAAGAGCCATCAATGGAGCGATTCCAAACATAGGAATCTGAATCAGCCATATGGTCACTATCCAAGTTAGCAATGTCGATAATGAGCTTATCAAATTCGGTCTTCGTTCTACCCATAGTAGTCGGCCTACTCCAATCCCAATCCCATGAACCATTAACAATACGATCACGTATAGAGCATTCTTTATTGATGGCAAGGTGGAATAATCTATTATATCTAATATAGAGAGGCTCATCTCGTAACCAAGTATCCTTCCAAAATCGAATAGACAAACCATCACCAACTTTAAAGCGAATAGAATTAAGAGGAACAATACCACTCGAGTGAAGGTGATTAATAGTTACAACAATTTTTGCCCAAACTTCATTTAGATAGCAGCCTCCAAAATCCAAACCTGCTTCCTCACCATGTAAAGCTTAAATCACTTGAACCAAAAGAGCTTTTGGAGAATTAAAAAGGCGCCATCTCCATTTCAATAAGAGAGCTTTATTGAAAGCTTTAAGGCTTCCAACGCCTAGACCACCTTTATCAAAGGAGGCTAGGATATTCGACCATTTGACCCAAGCAATTTTCTTGTTATTTTCATGACCACCCCAAAAGAAAATAGCGCGCAAGCTTTCAAGAGACCTAACTGATTCAGGGACCTTGAAAATAGAGAAATAATAGATACCAAGGCTTCCTAACACTGACTTGATGTGAGTAAGACGACCTCCTGTGGAAAGGAGGTTAGCTTTCCAACTCGACATTCTAGCTTTAAAATGATCAATGAGGGTTTGCCAACTCGCTTTACGACTCATACTCGATCTGATGGGTAAACCAAGATACGAAAAAGGGAACGCACCTGCTTCACACCAGTACATGTAACCATGGAGGCAATTTCATTATGTGAGACTCCAACTCCAAAAACATTCGATTTTTTGATGTTAATCTTTAGACCAGAGGCTATGTGGAAAACGTTGAGGATTTGAATTATGTTTTCCATATCTTTTTGGTTTCATTCATAAAGGATGATGAGGTCATCAAAGATAGAAAAGATGGGATAGATGAATATTTGAAGAGTTAATTTTAAGACCATGAAACATATTACCTTCCATGACTATAATAAATAAGAAAGGAGACAACGGATCCCCTTGCCTCAAACCACCCCTTAAAGAAAATTCCGATGTAGGACTCCCATTAATAAGAATTGAAGTTCTAGCCGACATTAAGCAATTTTTAATCCAAGTGCGCCATCTGATTCCAAAACCCAGCTTGTCTAGAATATAATCAAGATACTTCCAACTGATAGAGTAGAATGCTTTTTCAAATTCAACTTTAAAATCATTAGCTTCTTTTTACGTTTCTTGTACCAATCAACAATCTCGCTAAGAATAAATGATGATTGCTCGGGACTAATGATTGAATGAATGACCTTTGACAATCTATTGGCAAGAATTTTTGCAACAATCTTGTAATGAAGACCAATAAGGGAAATAGGTATGTAATCTTTCTTAGGAATGAGCGTAATTAAGGCGGAATTTGCACCTTGAGGGAACTTTCCATTAGCGAAGAAATTAGCCACAAAATCATGAATATCATGCTTCAAAAGATCCCAAAATCTTTTAATGAACATGAAAGAATAACCATCCCGACCTGGAGCTTTGTTACTACCGCACTCCCAAACAGTCGTCCTAATCTCATCCATAGAAACAGTGACTTCAAGCGATTCTCGGTCAGGAATGCTGAGTTGGTGAGCAGGTATGAAAGGTGGAAAAGAAACATGAGAATCGTGACAACTAAACTTGTCTTTGTATAACTTAACGAAAGCTTCTTTGATGTCATTTGGTTCGGTAAACCATATTCCTTCGTGCATAATACCATGGATCGTTTGGGATTTTCTCCTAGAGTTAATGAGGGCATGGAAGAATTTGGAATTTTCATCATCCTCTACTTCCCATTTAATTCTCGCTTTTTGGGCTAAGTCAATTTATTCAATCTTCTCAAGGTCATCAAGCTATTTCAACCTGTTGGTATGAATAATTTTATCCTCGTCAGTAGCATGGCCATCATGTATTTTTTGCTCCAAACTTCTTAATTCAACAACTATGGACTTTCTCCTGCTTAACTCAATCTCTTTAGTGTGAAAGAACCAAACTTTAAGATGAGATTTAAGGTCTTTAAGTTTGGAATGAAGAGGTTTTTTAGGCCCCGATACATCGCCTATAATGACATCCCACTTTTCTTTGACAATATCCTCAAAATCCAAGAGATCGAACCAAGAGTGAACGACTTTGAAAGGGGTCGGACCAAAATCATGCTTCTTAGAATGAAGGAGGATAGGATTATGATCCGACCAAATTTTATCAAGAGCAACAACTTGTAAATTCGGCAAATCTTGAATCATGTCATCTGAAATGAGAAAACGGTATGACTTGCTCATCTTAGAACCAACCTTGTTCATCCAAGTAAACTTTTACGCCACCCATGGGAAGATCGATCAAACCAGAGTCGTGAATGAAACCATAGAAAATGGCCACGTCTCCACTAGAAAAATGGAGCTAAATCTTTCCCATTCATTTCTTACTTCATTCAAATCACTAAATAAAATAACTTTACTAGTGTGATTGAGAATGAAATTAAGAAGAAAAGACCATAAGATGGATTTATCAGGTTGATGTTGAGGGCCATATACATTGATGATGTATAGATCTTCTGTTGAATTCTTTCGCTCTCCCTCTATTATTATGTAATTATCACCACACCATATTCTCTTTTTGACGAAAACATTGGGGTCCCATATAGTAACCAAACCACCTGATCTACCTCTCGCCATACTACATGCATAATCAAAGTTAAAATTTCCCCACATAGATCTTAATTGAAAAAGTTCCAATTTGGTCATCTTTGTCTTTTGTACTCCAAGAATGTGAATATTTTTCTTAAAGCAAAGATCTTTGATCCAAACACGCTTCCTATGCTTCTTAAAGCCCCTAATATTAATAGAAAGAATATTCATTTGTCTACTATCGACACACCTATTCCATTAATCAACAGCCTAAGGGATTTTCTGCACCTTCGAACATCATAACCAAGAGCCCTACCCACTTCATCACCAATTGAGGTTCGTAACTTGAAATAAGCTTAAAATAATCAACGTTGAATGGATGAATGGAATAAACCAGTTAAGATTGGTTCGGAGTTGGTGATGAAGAATCACAGAACATTTGTGGTGATGTAAGATCGTGATACATTTGTGACTGATGCATTATTTGTTGTTGTTGTTATGGAGGTATGAATGGTGGCTTGTGGTATGTGTTTGTTTGTATTGTAGTGTTTGTGTTCCGTAAACAAAAGTTGGAGCTCGAAAATGAACTAGTTATGAGTGAAAAGGTTAGAAAATGGAATCGGTGTTGGGACGTTTTAGTGTTGACGTTGATTTGGGGTTTTGTTTTTTGGAGTACTTTGAGACATTTTTGAAGTAGAAGTATGAAAGATGGAATAAGATTTGAATGTGTGAAGAAAATAAAAGGGTAACGGTGTAATTATATATTTTTTGGTAAAAGGGTTATTTCCGGTAAAATAATATTACTAAAGAAAAACAATTAAGTACAACTGATGTAGGTGAATCCCACACCTCAGCCTAAATAAGTCAAACCAAAAGCGCCTTGAGTGCTTAAGACTTAACGAAGAATGGGATATTTATAGGTAAATATAATGAAACCAAAAGCGCCTTGGTTAAGACTTATGACTTAACCAAGACTTAACCAATTGTATTTTTTTTGTTACCGTTACACAAATTTTCCACATTTTTAGTTAGGCGAGCACCTTCACCAAACCAACCCCATTTTATCACCTTCCCGTGCCAACAAAACACCCGTGTCATGGACTTCGTGCCATCTCCAGCTTTCGCATGTGGTCACCTAGCACCATAACGCCCCACCTTATGAAATAATTCAACCATTATCTCTACTACTGCACTCAATTTCTCACGTCTCTTTTACTTTTGGATGAATACTTGGATTAATAATTGTTAGTTGTTATCTATATCTATACTACTTATAATGCACGAAGGCACATCACTCTTAATTTTAAGACGTACAAGAAATTAAGCATGGTTTACAACACTTTAATGCACCCAATTTTCAGAATTATAACAAAGTAAGCATATTGTACAACAAAATAAAGCGTGGTGTCATTTTAAGACCAAAATTCTATCAAACAACATTAATGCTATTAAAAACACCCTTCACCAAAAATTACAACCATTTAAGCACAATGTACAATAGCTGCAACCAATTTTCAGATTTACAACAATATAAGCATAGTGTACAACAAAATAAGTATGATGTAATTTTCAGACTTACAACATTAATGCTATTAAAGTGGTCAATGTTATTAATGACTATAATGAGTACTACTTACAAGAAAAGAAACATAGTGTACAACACTTTAATGCACATAATTTTCATACATACAAGACAAGAAGCATAGTGTACAACAAAACACCATATTAATGCTATTTAATGTAGTCAATTATTTAACTGGTCAATAAATACAATTAATACTGTTATTAAAACACCCCTAACATAAGAAATACAAATTATCAAGCATATTGTACAACCAAATTAAACATAATTCATGAATTAAATTTCACTACTACAAATAATAAAGCACATTATACAAATATTCAAGCCCGAATGGGCAACGGGCCAAATGCGCTTGAGCGAACGTGGCTGCAGACGGGCTCGAGCCCGAAGCGCAACGGCCAACGGGTTCGAGCCTAACGAGCACGGCTATCTGAAATTTTGATATCCGTAAATTTATTGTTAAAAAGAACATAATAAACTAAAATACATTATTCATCAAAAAAATTTATTTCAGGGTACCCGCCGTTGCAACGCGCGGGTACCCTGCTAGTTTCAAACAATGTACGTTACATTGAGTTGAATATAACAAAAAAATTGTTTATTAGTTTAGTTTTTCTCTGGTTTTCTTAGAATATTGCTCACTCAAAAGGACCTTATTAAATCTCATCTCTTATCTAGTTTTTGAGAGATTGAGCGTCTCAAATCGGTCTTAACAATAGTGCTTTCATTGCATCGAACTATGCCTCCAACATCTAAACCACTAACCCTTAAAGAAGCTATGCATACATTAGCCATACCATAGGAAATTTATTTAATGATCCACATACCCTCGAGCTCGCCAGTCGCTGATATCAATACACCAACCGTCATCATCCCACCACTAGACGCACAACCAAGCATCACGCCACCACCGAACAACCGACAAAAATTTCACACACCTAAACCCGAGAAACCCATGGCTAAGTTTGTCATGCCTCTGCATCTATAACAAAGTTCCAAAATGATGTTAGAAAACAAATTATAGCTCTCTTCCTCTTCTTGAGGACATGTTAGCCACCTTTCTCTGGTTGGAAACATTTCCTCGATCACAGATGCCATTCACCAAAGTTTGTTTTTCTCTAAACCGAACTAGAACCACCTTGGAAGCCATGTGACACAGGGGACAAAGACATGAGCCTTGAGGACAAGAATCATTTTGAGGCGCAAAATATTGATACGTGCGAGAAGGACTAAGACCAAGTCTTATCAGGATCGTCCCATGATAAATTGAAGTATGCATATAAAAATAGTGAATTGTAATTAATATATGTGTTTTTTCATATTAAATAAAGGGAAAAATGTCTAAAAAGGCATCGAACTTGCCACTTTTTCCTCTTGTGAGCATGAAACTTTTTTTTTCTAAAGTAGTCCAAAACTTCCCTGATTTTTCTATTGTAACACTAAATCACACTTAGATGGTAATTAGCATTCTTAATCACAGTTTACTCATTTTTGGTTGATTTACTAAATTTTGGGCAGTTTTTTTGACAAAGATTGTAACTTTAGGGAGGCTACACTTAATAACTTCCCCCCCCCCCAAATTCAGAACCCTAAACCACTTCATGAATACTTTCCCCAATCGTTTCAAAATCAAGAACCCTAATCATGAGTAGTTCTTCTTCAGCACAATCACGTTTAGTTGGAGGTAAACTTGAACGTTTTTGTAAGTGTAATCGACAATTGAGAGTCCAAACATCAACCACAAGGACGAATCCAGGAAAGAGATTTGTAAAATGTGGTGAATGTCGCGTCTATGAGTTTCTGGATGAAGACCTTCCTAGTCAATACTACAAGGACTTGGTATATGGGTTCTTTCAAAGGCAGAGAGGTGTTGAAACTGCACCCATGATTGAAGCTCTAGCTTTGGAGAAGTCAAGGTTGGAAGATGAGTTGAAGGCTACAAAGACAAGATTGGAGGATGAGGTGAAGGCTGGAAAGTCTTAGTTGAAATTGTATGATAGGTTGTTTATGATGATGTTAGGATTGTTATGTTTCATTTGTGTTTGGTTTGGTATGAAACTATCCAACTGATGCATTGATTATATAATCTTTAATGTAGTATTTTGAATTGTTAACTGTTAAGTTTGGAAAATGAATGTAAATGTTTTAGTTTGGGTAATGTTTTGAATTGTTAAGTGTTATTTTGGATAATTGATAGTTAATGCACATTTGAATTGGTTTAATATGGTCTGCACATTTGAATTGATAGTCAATGCACATTTGATAGTCAATGCACAAGTAGTAGTGTCTGCACTGACTAGATGGTCTGCACAATTAGTTGAAACCAAGTGACATACCATTCATAAAAGGGCTTACTAAAGCCATAGGATTACATAGGATTATTCTAGGGGACTGCAACCACTAACATTACTAAAGCCATAAAACCAGGTAAACTGCAACCACTAACATTACTAACTTTTAGTGGTTCCAAACCACTCATTTCCTCCCCTTCCTCTTCTCCTTCCCCTTCCCCTTAGTTGTCTCAGCTTCATCATTGATAGGTTTCACAACAAAGCCTTTGATACCTAGTTTGCCACAAGTTGCCTTGTTTGGAAATCCTATAACTTTGACCCTAGAATCAAAATCTAGCTTGGCAAGCTGCTTTGAGGTTAGTGGCACCTCATCATCATCAGATCAACTTGCCTTGAGCTGGAACCAACTGTTGGGATATGAAAGTGCTGAAGATATCAAAGTACTGAAGATATGAAAGTACTGTAAGCTAAAAAGAACTGGAAGAAGTCAAATAGTCAAAGTACTGCTAAATGACAGAGTCAAAGTACTGCAAGAGGAAGTCAAAGTACTGCTAGAACAAATAAACTGTTATATTCGTTTATGGAAAGTATTGTAGATTACTTGTCGTACAAGGTTATCAATTGTAAACCAACTAGGATATCCTTGAGCCTATAAAAGGACTCCTAGATTGGCATTAGAGGTACGATTTCAGAAAAAGAGTTTTAGAGTTTACGATTTAGAGTTTAGAGAAAAGTTCGATTATCTTAGAGTTGTATTTGAGTATGCATAATAAGCGAGATTTAGAGTTTGTTAATAAAGTTTTTCTTCTTAGCTTTGTTAAGTAAATTCCGCGTACTTAATAAAGATTGCTCGGTGTTTCTTTGTTAATAACTTAGGATTTATCCGAGGTTATTAAACCTTAACAAGCTAGTTAAGTTAGTTTGATTAAAGTATATCGATCCAACAAGTGGTATTAGAGCTTGTGTGGAAACTCTGACTAGGAAGAAACCCTACAATATCCAAGATGTCGACCGAAGTCTGTTCCACAACCCTCAATCACCTCACTCAGAATTCCAATTATCAAAAAGGGAGAATATGATCTCTGGTGCATGAAGATGAGGCAATATATTGCCATTACAGACCATGCTCTGTGGAATGTAATTGTGAATGGGAATGAAGTTCCTCCGTAACCCATTCAAGTTGCTGGACAACCTCTAGCACCAAAGGCGTTTACCAAAGCAGAACTCTAAGGAATCAAGAGAAGGCTCTTAACATTCTCTTGTCCGCCATTCCGATGGTCATCTTCTTAAATTTCATGATGCTAAAGATGCTAAATGACTTTGGGCGCTCTCAAGACCAGATTTGGAGGGAATGAAGCCTCTAAGAAGATGCACATGTAAACTTGCTTTAAACAACAGTTTGAAACTTTCACAGTTGGAGAAAGAGAGAGTCTTGATGCTGCATATGATAGGTTCCTGAATCTTCTTAACATGTTGGAATTATACAAGGCGTAGTATCGTTGAGGATGCTAATTTGAAGTTTCTACGGAGTTTGCCATCTACATGGCATGTGATTGCTACTATGATCAGAGGACAACAGGGGTTGGATGTTATGGACTTTGATGATCTTTATCATCAACTGAAGGTGTATGAACATGAGATGAGTGGTCAACCAAATTCCAAATCTCACAGCATTGCTTTTCTATCATCTCAAAGAAGAGCAGACTTCCAAAAGTAATCGCTTCTCCTCAAAGTCTTGTTTCTCAAAGTATACTGCTTTACAATCCCCATCATATACTCAGCAAGCCCCACCATCTACCACTTTGAACTCAGATGAAGTTGTGTGCTCTTTCTTTGCACAACAAGCAAGCTTACCTGTCACTTATGAAGAGGATCTAGCACAGATTGAAGAAGATGCACTTGAAGAAATTGATATCCGGTGGCAAGTTGCTATGATTACTGCAAGGATCAAAAAGTACATGAAAAAGACAAGCAAAGCTATTGATTTCAAACCCAAACAAGGAATAACTTTTGACAAATCTCAAATTGAATGTTTCAATTGTCAAAAGACTGGTCACTTTGCAAGGGAATGCAGATTTGCTAAGTATCAAGCAAACAGAACATCTGAGAAGCCAAAACTTGAGCTCAAAGAAATACCAATAACCGAGACAAAGGCCTTGGTAGCTCAAGAAAAGTTATCGAAGTGGATGGAGTGAAGAGTTCGATGATGAACCAGTGACTTATCGTATGATAGCGAGTGGACGATGCATTAAAGACAGTGGAAGCATTGGACTGAGCACCGCTTTGATGAAAAATCTGAACATGCCTTGCTTTGGAATCGATGATGGCTTTGGAAGATTTGATTGGCAGCAGAAAGTAAAGATGATCCCGCTCTTCTTGCTATGGTGGCTACTTCACCAACTCGATCTCCTATCTCGAGGTATGCTCAAACTGTTATGAGTTTTATCAAAAATTACTTAACAGTTATGTGATTGAAAGAGATAATTGTATTAGGGCTAGGTCTGAGGTAGCAGGTTATCAAATCACTTTAGAGTCTATAGAAGCTAAAATCATAACACATGAAAATAATGAAATGGCTTGGGCTGAAAAGTATGAACAACAGGATTACCAGTTAAAACTTCGTGAATGGAAACTAAACTGTAAAATTGCTGAAATTGAGAAATTAACTAAGGAAAGAGATGATTTGTTAGCTAAGTTTGCTGCTTGGGGAGAGTCTGGTTTGTCTCATGTTCAGTATGTTGAAAAACAGAGAAGAGCTTACATTAGAACAGGCTTAGGATTTGGAATGGACTTTAGCAATGTAGATGAAAACCAACCTAGTAATCAGGATGATGGTGATTTTGAGGACATAACCACTAGTGATGATGAGCTCATTAACTATGTAGATTCGTCTAGTAATGATGGCTCATAAGTGAACCACCTCCTGAATATAAGAAAGACAATGGTTATCATGCTGTTCCTCATCCCATTAATCATCACCCCTCTAGGCACGATGTTTCTCATTATGGAGTAGATAGTCTAGAGTTTAGAAAGAAGCTTGTTGCTCAATCTAGGTCTGAGAAACCCAAAGAAACGTGAAAACAATGTTCAAAATCAAGCAGTACCTTTAAAACAAAGTACTGCTCAACAAGCAGTATCTTCTGCAAAACCTTTTCAAAACAGATCTTGCTAAACCTTTTTGGGATAATTTTGCTCAAAACAAATTTTATCAGTTATCAAGAAGGCAAAACAATTTTGGGCATAGACATAGAAGAAATCACTTTGGTCATATGGGTCCAAAACTGTGTTTTGTGTGTTATAGTCCTACTCACTTAATCAAAGATTGTGACAAACACTCGAGTAATATCTAAGCAAGTTTCCAAGGAATATGTCTACCAACCAGAGACCTAGAGAGCACAAACCAGTTTGGACTAATTCAAATAGGATTAATCACAGAAACTTCACATCAGATCATAGATACCCACATCGAGAAGACCTTCAGTATCTCACAAGACTTTCCAAAGTACGCTCGGAGACAAGGTACGATAACACACGCTGGAATAGGAATCCTAGGAGATCTCAATATCAACCTAGAATGTCTCACAATTCATATAGGGGATCTAGATCACAGGAACCTCCTGTTAAAACGAATGGGTAAAAGGGGAAGTACCGTAAGGAATACACAAGACGTTCAACAAAAAGTGAATCAGTGTTTTGTGACACAAGAAAATGTTAATAAACGGTGAAAGAGATTTATGTTGAAAAACCAGAAAGTTTTGAAAATCCACATGCTAAAACTCAAAAGATAATTTTGGATCACCATTTGAAAGATAGTGGAAATTACATACTCAAGGAATTTGAGTTTGTAACTCCACAAAGGGAACACAAGTCAGTAATGGCTTGGGTTCCTAAGAGTTTCTAACTCTTTTCTTTGTGTGCAGGGCAACCCGTAAGAGGAGCTTAAAGATCATCTTATTGTGGATAGTGGTTGCTCTGGAAGTATGACAGGTGATAAAGAGATCCTGTCTGATTTTAGAAGTATTAGTGGAGGAAAAGTTGCATTTAGGAATGATCCCAATGGAGGGGATTACGGGAAAGGAACAATTAAAGCCGGAAGAATTGACTTTGAGAATGTCGATATGTGAAGGAGCTAAAGTTTAACTTGTTGTCGGTTCTCAAATCGTGATAAAAGCATCCTGTGCTATTCACTGACACAGAATGTCTTATTCTTTCATCTGACTTCAAACCTGTTGATGATGACTTGGTAGTGCTTAGAGTACCAAGGACAAATGATGTGTATAGTTTAGACATGAAGAGTCTAAATTCCTATGGAAGAGCCACATGTTTGGTGGCTAAAGCAACATCTGAAGAGGCACATCAATGGCATAGAAGATTGGGCCATGTGAATTTCAAGAACATCAACAAACTGGTCAAAGACAATTTAGTTAGAGGTTTACCTACAAAGACTTACAAGAATGATCAATCATGTTTGGCATGCAAGAAGGGTAAACAACACAAAGCTTCCTGCAAGAAGCTTGATGAAAGAAATATTAGGGAACCATTGGAGCTATTACATATGGATTTATTTGGACCGTCTCGTGGCAAGTTTAAATAAGAAGAAGTACTGTTTGGTTGTTACTGATGATTGTAGTAGATTCAGTTGGGTTTTCTTTTTGGGCTTTAAAGATGATACCTTTGATGCTATTCAGACTCTCATAATAGCACTTGAAAACCAATTAAGACTCAAGGTTAGAGGTATTAGATGTGACAATGGCACTAAATTCAAGAACAAGCTTATGGATGACTTTTGTGCTAATAAAGGCATCAAGAGGGAGTTTAGTATTGCTAGAACACCACAACAAAATGGTGTTGCAGAGAGAAAGAATAGGACCTTGATTGAAGCTGCAAGGACTATGTTAGCAGATTCCCATCTCTCTATTCAATTTTGGGCGTGTAAGTAACTTGCATGCTATGTACTCAACAGGTTTCGTCACCAAACCACGATGAAGACACCCTATGAATTTCTGATGGGCAATAAACCCAACATTCGTTTTATGAAGCCTTTTGGATGTCCTCTTACTATTTTGAATACCATTGATAATCTAGGAAAGTTTGATGGCAAGTCCAAGAAGGTTATTTATTGGGATATTGCACTAACATGAAAGGCTTTAGAGTATACAACAGAGTTACTAAGAGGATTCAAGATTGTCTTCATGTTGAGTTCTTAGAAGATCAAGACAATGAGAAAGGAAAAGGTCCTGATTGGATGTTTGATCTTGAGGTTTTATCTCCTTCAATGAACTATGTACCTGTTAGAGAAGAAAATCAACATGTGCACACTGATGAAGATATTCAATATGTTGTTCATGATGTTCATATTAGACCTGATGCGGTCCCGCTAAAGTTCCCGTGAGTCCAAAACAAAGTATCGATGTTCCTATGCAAAGTACTGATTCTCCAAAACACAAGATCTTGTTGCACCACAATCCTCATTATCTGGCGAGGATCAATCTATTCAAGAGGAACTCAATCAGATGCTTCTTCAAGATGTACTAGCACATTCTTACACTGATGAACAAAGGAGAGCTTATGAAGAGGCAAAGAAGAAGAACCAGTTCTTTGAGTTCTCTCACAAGTACTTTGGACAGTACTTTCGATCAAAGTACTGCTGCATCTGTTGACAATACTTTAGATGATTTGGATGAACCTACCATGCCTGGATTAGAAGATACTGATGATGAGCTTGAAGATGAAGGTATTTTCACAAATTTCAATGAAGGTGCTGATTATACTAACTTGGATGATACATATGCAGTTCCACGGTCACCAATCTTACGAATTCATAAGACTCATCCAGCTGATCAAATCATTGGTCCTTCTACATCTGGAGTTATGACAAGACACAAAGCTAAGGGTTTCACAAAACCTCACAATGCTTTACTTAGCTTTGTGTATCAACAAAACAGGATAAATCATAAGGACCATCAAACCTGCTTATTTACTTGTTTCATCTCTCAAGAGGAACCCAAGAATATTGCTCAAGCTTTGACTAAAGAAAGCTGGGTTGAAGCTATGCAGGAAGAACTTCTACAATTTAAGCTTCAAGAGGTTTGGGTTTTATGTGATCTTCCAGATGGGAAGAGAGTTACTGGAACAAGGTGGGTTTTAGAGTTAAAAGGGATGAAAGAGGCAATGTTATCAAAAACAAGGCAAGATTAGTTGCTCAGGGTTATAGACAGGAAGAAGGGGTAGATTATGATGAGGTATTTGCTCCTGTGGCAAGGATTGAAGCAATTAGAATCTTTCTTGCTTTTGCTGCTTATATGGGTTTTCGTGTATATCAGATGGATGTCAAGAGTGCCTTTCTTTATGGTACTATTACAGAAGAGGTGTATGTGAAACAACCTCCATGTTTTGAAGATCCTAAGCATCCAAACAAAGTCTATAAGGTGGTTAAGGCTTTATATGGTCTTCATCAAGCACCTAGAGCTTGGTATGAGAGGCTCTCTACTTTCTTATTACAACATGGATACAGGAGGGAGCTATAGACAAGACTTTGTTTATCAAGAGAGACAAGAAGGATATCATGTTAGTTCAAGTTTATGTGGATGATATCATCTTTGGGGCTACCAAACAGTCTATGGTTAAGGAGTTTGAGCAGCTGATGCAGAAGGAGTTTCAAATGAGTTCAATGGGTGAGTTAACATTCTTTTAGGACTTCGGTTAAGCAATCCAAGGAAGGAATTTTCATTAGCCAAAACAAGTATGTTGCAGACATACTTAAGAAGTTTAATGTTGATGATATGAAGGTCATTTACTACACCTATTAAATCTATCAATTCATTGGGCAAAGATGAAGATGGATAACCTGTTGAAGTCAAGTTATACAGATCAATGATTGGCTCTCTTATGTATCTTATTGCATCAAGGCCTGATATCATGTTTGCAGTTTGTTTATGTGCAAGATATCAAGTCTCACCAAATATCTCTCACATGAATGCAAAGAAAGAGAATTTCTCGTTATTTGAAACAACAACCTAAGTTGGGGTTGTGGTATCCTAAAGAGTCACCTTTTCACTTAGAAGCTTTTTCAGATAGTGACTATGCAGGTGATAACTATGATAGAAGATCCACAACTGGTGGATGCCAATATCTTGGAAGAAGGTTAGTCTCCTGGTAATGCAAGAAGCAGACAATTGCAGCAACATCATCTAGTGAATATGTAGTCACTGCAAGTTGTTGTGGTCAAGTTTTATGGATGCAGAATCCACTCTTGGATTATGGGTTCAATTTTAAGAATACTCCTATCAATATTGATAATGAGAGTACTATTTGCATTGTGAAGAATTCTGTGTATCATTCCAAGACAAAGCATATTCAGATTAGGCATCACTTTATCCGAGATTGCTATGAGCATAGGCTTATTAATGTGGTTAAAGTTCACACAGATGACAATGTAGCTGATCTACTCACTAAAGGTTTTGATGTGTCACGATTCAATCACTTGGTCGTGAGCATTGGAATGATTAACTACTAAGCTATGTTTAAGGGGAGGACTATAAGGTGTTAGGTATAGTCCTATGTATTGCTTGAGGGGAGGATGTTTGTGTATTACTTACTTTATATGAAGGTTTTGGCAAAGTATGTATTTTTGAAAGTACGCTTGGGAAAGTAATCTGCTTGGGAAAGTACTGCTTATGTGGAAAGTACTGTTTGTCGTATTAAAGTATTGTTCCAACGGTAATATTGGAGGGTAATTAAAGCCAACGGTTATTTTATTTTGGGCGTTGATTTTTCAAAATCCTACCTATAAATACCAACTTTCGATTTTCCCTCTCACATTATTCATTACCTCTTTTCCATACTTATCTTCCAATTACCATCTTTTTATTATTCGATATAATCTTTCTATTGTGATTACTTTTTCAACAATGGTGAATCGTTTAACTGCTTGAAGCACAATATGGTGGCTAATTTGGATAAGTCCGAGGCGAATGTGGCTTTCTATGATATCATTGATTATCTAGTTGGGTCGCCTATTAGTTATGCTCTTTTAGTTGAGCCGGATGTTATTGAACCATGGATTCAAGAATTTTGGGCTAATGCTAGAGAGAATATGGAGGAGGATGAATATTATATTAGATCCTCAGTTGCTGGAAAGACTATCAAGATTACAGAGGTCTCCATTCGTGATGATTTATTATTTGGAGATGAAGAAGGGGCTATTAGATTTGCCAAGCAACTGATTTGGGATACTTTTCGTAATTTGGGCTATGAAGGTTCTTTGACTGAACAAACTTTTAAGAAGGCTTTATTCTGTCCTCAATGGAAGTTTTTGATTCATGTTTTGCTCCATTGCATAAGTTCTAAAAGCACTTCTTGGGAGCAGTTTGGGTCAAATATTGCGTCTGCCGTGGTTGGCTTAGCTACGCATGAGTGTTTAACTTTTCACGACTTATTTTGGATGGAATGCTCTCATATATCATCCGGGGCAACTTGGTTGATGTATCCAAGGTTTATACTGAGTTTTCTTGAACAAGCAATTGGCTGATGTTCCAAAACCTACTGCTTTACTACCTGTCATTGTGCAACAAGCCAAAATCTATACATTCATGGCTAAGAGAAGTAACTTGTTTAGAGGTGGAGATATTCCTTTAACAACATCCATGATGGAAGTTGTACAAGCTGTTCGTCTTTGGTGAAGAGGATGAAGAAACCTGAAGGTACTAATAATGACCAAGGTATGCTTCAAATACTGCATCCAGCAAGTACCGCTTCACAAAGTACTGCATCTGCAAGTACTGCTTCTCGAGAAGATACTGTTTCGTTACAAGGTGATGTTTCTTCAGGTCCTGAGGTTCAAGTCGAGATTGAGCACACACCTACTCCCTCTCCACAACGTTCTGTTTCAGAGGTTCAAGGTGATGCTCCTTCAATTCCTCGTGAAGGTTTAACTATGGATAACTATGCTTTGACAAAGGCGCTTGCTAGGTTGAACAAGACTGTTGAGCGTCAAGCCAAAACTATTCGGAAGTTGAAGCGTAACTACTTCTGGTTGCGAAATTTTGTTAAACCCTATATTCAAGGTTTCAACTTATGGGTTAAGGAGGAAAACATACGTCGAAAAGCACTTCGTAAGGAATTGAAAAGAAAGACGGTTCCTAAATCATCTTCTGTCAACTTGGGGAGGAATTTAGAAAAAGAAAATTTGAAAGAAGATGTTATGAAGACAAAAGAATCTGAAGAAGATGTTTTGAAGAAGAAAGAAGGTTTTTCTGAGGAACAAGAAGTAGAAGTACAAGTTCAAAGTACTGATAATCAAGGTACTGATGTTCAAGGTACTGAACATCAAAGTACTGATTTTCATGATACATCAAGGGAAGAAGTAATAACACCAATAACTCCAAGGGTATTAAATTTTGATGAAGAAGCTGGTCCTTCTACATTTGTTAGAGAAGAAGAGGAGGAAGCTACTTACATACCTATTCATTCAGCTAGTGATGATGAATTAATTGCTACAATTCTTGATCTGTCACAACCAAGAGGAGGAGTTACTATTAGAGAAGTACAAGAAGAAGAACAACCAAGAACTGATCCACCTGCAATTGATCCAAAAGACAAAGGAAAAGGTGTTCTGGTTGAGACTAAGAAAAAGAAGCTCACTTTGGTAGAACTTAGAGCATTTGAAGTGGCTAGGAATGAAGCTGCTGCTAGAAAAGTTCAAGAAGAATTAGATGCTAAAGACAGAGAAGAACAGCAAGCTCAAGAAGCTAAAGACAGAGAAGCAGCTCAAAAGGTGCAAGATGAGTTAGATGTTGAATCATCGAACCTTACAGTCTCCAACACCTGTTAGATTCATGTCAAGAAGACCTAATTTAGCTAAAGAAAGGAATGCAGTGATGGCATATTTAAAAGGAGAGGATTTAAAGGATTGCAAAAGCTAAATTATGTGGATATGAAAAGATTATATGATCGAGAGAGAGGCTTATAAGAAAGATGTTGCGAGGCATTAAAGACTTTAGAGAAGAAACTTATTGAATTTGGCTGAAAGGAAGAAAAGCTTAAAGAGGAAAAGAAAAACCGATGTTACAGATGTTCAATTTTCAAAGAAAGAGAAGGTTGAATTAAGATCCGAGACTAGTGATGAATTGAAGAATTATCTCAGAGTGGTAGATTTTGATTATACCAAGGAAGATGATGATTTAAAGATGAACAGATCAAAGATCAGTACTTTTAAAGTTGTGAAAACCAAGAACGAAGAGTACATGGTTTTTCATAAGGAAGATAAAAGTTTTAAGGTTTTCAAAAGGTTATGGGATTTGTTGCATGTTATTGATAGAGTAGATCTATTCTACTTATATCAAGTTATAAAGGCGTATTTTGAAGATCATCCATTAGAAGGTATTGGATTGGTTTTACATGGGGATCTTGTAACTATGTGGGAAACTGATGAAGAAAGCACTGATGATATTTGGAAGGATCAAGAAGATTGGGAAATAGTTTGTTGGAGATTCTTTGACGAATCACGGAGTTCATGTCCGAGCTAGAAAATGGAACAATGATTCACATGTTTGCAGAAAGAAGATATCCTCTTACAGTTGATCTAATGAGAAGAATGCTTGAACATGGTTTGGAAGTAGAAGAGGATGATGAAACTGCTTGCATGGTGATTAATTTGTTTATAAACTGGACTACCATTGCTTGAAAATGATCTTTAAGCGGTATGAATTTTATTTGAATAAATGCTTTTGATATATCAAGTACTTTTATTCAAAGTACTGATCGAGACAAAGTACTTTCATCAAAATCTTGTTTGATGAACTAATCCAGTTAAATGACTTTTAGAAGAAACCTTTTTGCTTAATAATAAATATTTTTGAAATAAAGGTTGAATAAATGATTTTTGTGATGATAAAATCATATGGTTATCAATGTACCATGGTCTTACACACCAAAACATTTGGCTACTCCAAAGATAATGGCTTTGGTAAAGAGTTCTAAATCCATTGAATTTTCAATGATTCACTTTGAAAGTGATGAGAATAGTATGTAACTTAAACTGAATCACCGCACAAATTGTCATATGTTGCTTTGTGTTGCTTTGAAAAGATGAAGATTAATGGATCTTTGTTGTGAAGAAAACAATTCTAAAGAGATACTTTGAAAAGCATGATTCTACAGAGATATAATTTAAAAGCAAGAACAATCCTTTTAAAGATGAAGTGTTAAAGAGATATTTACAAAGGAACTTGAAGTCAAGCAAGTAGAATTCAAGTTAGGGGAGGATTGTTGGGATATGAAAGTTCTGAAGATATCAAAGTACTGAAGATATGAAAGTACTTGTAAGTTTAAAAGAACTGGAAGAAGTCAAATAGTCAAAGTACTGCTAAATGACAGAGTCAAAGTACTGCAGGAGGAAGTCAAAGTAATGCTAGAACAAATAAACTGTTATATTCGTTTATGGAAAGTATTGTAGATTACTTGTCATACAAGGTTATCAATTGTAAACCAACTAGGATATCCTTGAGCCTATAAAAGGACTCCTAGATTGGCATTAGAGGTACGATTTCAGAAAAAGAGTTTTAGAGTTTACGATTTAGAGTTTAGAGAAAAGTTCGATTATCTTAGAGTTGTATTTGAGTATCTGCATAATAAGCAGATTTAGAGTTTGTTAATAAAGTTTTTCTTCTTAGCTTTGTTAAGTAAATTCCGCGTACTTAATAAAGATTGCTCAGTGTTTCTTTGTTAATAACTTAGGATTTATCCGAGGTTATTAAACCTTAACAAGCTAGTTAAGTTAGTTTGATTAAAGTATATCGATCCAACACCAACTTTCCAATCAAGAGGTAGTGGCTCCTCAATGGTCTGCAATGGTGGAAAATAAGTTCCCCATGATACTTCTTCATCGATCTTGTTCAAAGGTAGTGCCGAAATGGTTATTATTTCTGAAAACAAAAAACAGATATGAGAAATCAAGATAAAAAGGTATGACTTATTAAGTTGTTGGATACCTGGTGTATGGCTGGAAACAATGTTCTTGCTTGAACTCATCTTTTCAAAAGTATGTTTAGATAAACAGATATGAGAAAGAAGATGTGTGGGATATGGTCATGGTTCATTTGGTTTTATAACAAGTCTAAAAAACAGTGCAGATTCTCAAATAGTTTAGATGCTTACCTATGTTACTGCCAAGATTCTCAACTAGTTACACATGGCCATGTTAACAATGACTGCCTAATCAATCTAAACAATGGATGCTATGTAAACAATGACTGCATAAAGGCAATCTGCAAATAGTATAGATTCTCAAATAGTATTGACTGCTTAAAGATGTAAACAATGACTTCATAAAGGTGATGACTGCTATGTAAACAATGAAAACTGCATTTACTCCAAAGATGTACAAAATTGCAAAATAATAATAAAACATATTTAGAAACTGCATATTTCATTAATCATAGTAGTTTAACAATGACCATCTTTTACTGCCCTCAAAGGATGTACAAAATGGGCTATTGTAAGATGGTCATTACATAAACTAATAACATAAGTGGTACGCTATCATGAGTGTATTTGTTCTAGCCATATTACATACCAAAATGACCATCAGTTAGTGCCCTCAAAGGATGTACAAAATGGGCTATTGTATGATGGTCATTACATGACCTATTAACATTAGTTATCTAGACATATTACAGACCCAATTTAAGTTATTATAGTTTACATTAGTTACCCACAAAAGATATACAAAAAGGGCACATGGAATTTCTTGTTGTTCAAGCATCATCTATTTCCAGTGCAGACTGTAGTGCTGCCTTGGCCATCCAACTGTTTAGCCAACTTCCTTTTGATGATCCTTTCACTAGGTCTCCTTACTTTCAGTTTAGCAAACTTCTTTTGCAAAATAGGCTGAGGTTGTTCTTGACTTTGATCTTCTTTAGCCTGCATGTGTTAAACTTGAGTAGTTGTCAGGTCAATCTCTGTTTGAACTTCTTGAGGCTGCTGTTGAGGGTGTTCTTCAGGGTCAACTTGAGGGTGTTCATCAAGGTGTTCTTCAGGGTGTGATTGAGGGTGTTCTTCAGTTGCATCTTGGTCACCAAACCATCTTGCATAAGCTGATGTGCAACCTCTTTTCAAGCCCTTCCTATTTGACCCACTTGACCCACTAGTCTTTTTCTTTGACCCACCAGTTCCCCTTGACCTACCAAGTCCACTTGACCCACCAGTTTCCTTTGACCCACCAGCTGCTTCCATCCTACAAGCCTTCTTCTTTGACCCACAAGTTTCTTTTGACCCATCATTTTTCCTCTTTGACCCACAAGTCTTCTTCTTTGACCCAGATGCATTCCCACTCTGTTTTGACCCAGACACATCCTCATCTACAATTGTTTCTTTGCAACCTTTTTTGTTGTGCCCAGGTTTGTGGAATATAGAACAGGTCATCTCAACACCTACCTTTAATACTCTGGTTGAGCTACCACCTTCACCCTTTGCTCTATCCTTTTCTTTCTTGGCCTACCAGGCATTTTTTTGGGTTTGGGAGGCAATACAATAGAATACATACTCTGATCAAGCCAGAAATCAATACCATCAACTGGTTTCATAAAATGGTTATATGTCTCATAATACTTGTATGTTTGAAACCACTCTGGCACATAGCTCTCAGGTACCTTGTTTATATCGAGCATTACCTTTGTCCATTTTCATACGTTTTCGTCTGTTTTCTTACGTTTTCGTCCTTTTTCTTACGTTTTCGTCCGTTTTCATCCGTTTTCTTACGTTTTCGTTCCTTTTTCATATGTTTTGTCCGTTTTATTACGTTTTCGTCTGTTTACTTATGTTTTCGTCCGTTTCATACGTTTTGATCTGTTTTGTTACGTTTTCATTAGTCTTGTTACGTTTTCGTCCATTTTCTTATGTTTTCATCCTTTTTCTCACGTTTGGGTCCGTTTTCATACGTTTTCGTCCGTTTACATACGTTTTCGTCCGTTTTCTTACGTTTTCATATGTTTTCGTCCATTTTCATACGCTTTCATCTGTTTTCTTACATTTTCGTCCGTTTTCATACGTTTTTGTCTGTTTTCTTAGGTTTTCGTTCGTTTTCTTACGTTGTCGTCTGTTTTCTTACGTTTTCTTCTATTTTCTTACGTTTTCGCCCATTTTCTTACGCTTTCTTCTGTTTTCTTACTTTTTCGTCCTGTTTCATCAGTTTTCTTTTTTTTTCGTCCATTTTTCATACGTTTTCATCCATTTTCAAACGTGTTTTTACGCTTTCATATGTTTTCGTCCGTTTTCATACGTATTCGTCCATTTTCTTACGTTTTTGTCCCTTTTTTTACGTTTTCATACGTTTCTGACTATCACAATCGATTTTCTGTGATATTCAGAATATCACTTGTGATTTTCTGAATATCATTTTGTGATATTCAGAAATCACTTTGTGATATTCAGAAATCACTTTGTGATATTGTGAATATCACTTGTGATTTTCTGAATATCACTTTGTGATATTATGAATATCACTTGTGATTTTCATTTTACAAAACATTAGTTGAAAATCACTTGTAATATTCAGAAAATCACTTGTGAATAGAATATCACAAGTGATTTCTGAATATCACAAAATATCATTTGTGATTGATATTCATAATATCATTTGTGATACTCAGAATGAATAGCTGTTTTCGTCCGTTTTCATACGTATTCGTCCATTTTCTTACGTTTTCGTCCGGTTTTTTACGTTTCCATACGTTTCTGATTATCACTAGTGATTTTATGAGATATTCAGAATATCACTTGTGATTTTCTAAATATCACTTTGTGATATTCAGAAATCACATTGTGATATTTAGAATATCACTTTGTGATATTCAGAATATCACTTTGTGATATTCTGAATATCACTTGTAATTTTCTGAATATCACTTTGTAATATTCTGAATATCACTTGTGATTTTCATTTTACAAAACATTAGTTGAAAATCACTTGTAATATTCAGAAAATCACTTATGATATTCTGAAAAGTATATCACAAGTGATTTTCTTAATATCACAGAATATCACTTGTGATCATCTGAATATCACAGAATGTCACTTGTGATATTCAGAATATCATTTGTGATACTAAGAATATCACTTGTGATATTCTGAATATCACATAATATCAGTTGTGATATTCAAAAACATATGAAAACGGCCGAAAACATTTAAAAACAGACAAAAACGTATGAAAACGGACGAATATGTATGAACTCTAAACCAAAATTTGACCATTTTCTCTTTCTACGTGGTAAATATAAACTTACATATGTTTATAAGTTTCAAAATAAGCAAATTAAGCTTGTGAAACATAAACCGAAATCACATAAGCTCATAAGCAATAAAATAAGGTTAAACAAATACCCCCAAACTATGTAGCTGCTATTCAAATTATATATTTGTAATATTCTGAATATCAATTGTTATTTTCATGTTACAAAATATTAGTTGAAAATCACTTGTGATATTTAGAATATCACAAGTTATATTCTGAATATCACATAATATCACTTGTGGTCATATGAATATCACTTGTGATATTCAGAAACATACGAAAACGTCTGAAAACGGCCGAAAACATTTTAAAACGTATGAAAACGGACGAAAACGTAAGAAAATGGACGAATAAGTATGAAAACAGACGAAAACGTATGAAAGCGTAAAAATAAGTATGAAAACGGACGAAAACGTATGAAAACGGACAAAAACGTAAGAAAATGGACGAATATGTATGAAAATGGACTAAAACGTATGAAAGTGTAAAAACAAATATGAAAACAGACGAAAACCTATGAATAATGAACGAAAACGTAAAAAAACGGGCGAAAACGTATGAAAATGGACAAAACGTAATAAAATGGACGAATATGTATGAAAACGTATGAAAGCGTAAAAACAAGTATGAAAATGGACGAAGCGTATGAATAATGAACGAAAACGTAAGAAAACGGGCGAAAACGTATGAAAGCGATGAAAAAAACGAGAATTAAAAAAAAACGTGAATAACGTGAATTAGAAAAAAAAAACGTGAGTTTAAAAAAAAAGTGAATTATGACTTAGGTTTATCTAATAAATCTTAGGTTAATTCCCACCATTAGATTAAATTAGATGGATGGTGGAGATTTGTCCTTTGGTAAGCACCAAAATAAAGGTAAGCAAATGAAAATTCCTCTTTATATCTATATAAAAGTTTCATATATCAGAGGCCATTGAAATAAAGACCGTGCGGGATTGATCCCTCGCACATGCTTGAATCCGGCTATAAGTTATGAAATAATTCAACCAGTATCTCCTCTACTAGTCTACTACACTCATTTTCCCATGTTCTTGTAAGTTTGTGTATATTGAATGAATAATAATGTTTGGTACATCAAGATTATCTAGGATACATAATGGGCCGAATATACAATGGGTCAATACTAATACTAATCTAATACTAATAGACTAACACTCCCCCATAGTTTGAGCGGGAGGAGACCGAACACTCAAGTTGTCACAAAAATCAGAAAACAAGGCAGATGGTAACCCCTTGTTAAAAATATCAACATACTAAAACCGAGAAGGAACATGCAGAGCTCGAACTTGACCAGTAGCAACCAAATCACGAACAAAATGAGTATCAATCTCAATATGCTTGGTACGCTGATGCTGAACAGGGTTAGAAGACAAGTACCGCACTCACATTATCACAATAAACAATAGTAGCAGATGACAATGGTGTATGAAGCTCACATAGTAAATTCCGAAGCCAACATGTCTCGAAACAGTTGGCAACACCGCGATACTCGGATCGAACGAAATCGTCGGCTGACGTTTAGAGGACCATGAAAGTAAGTTGTTGCCAAGAAAAAGACAATAGCTGATGTAGACCGGCGAGTGGTAGGGCAACCAGCCCAATCAGCATCCAAATAAGCAACCAAGGACTTAATAGTAGAAGAAAATAACTGTAAACCATAAGCCAAAGTCCCCTGAACATACCGTAATATCCGCTTGAGAGCAGTGAAATAAGGCTCGCGAGGATCTTGCATATATAAACAAACCTGCTGCACAGCATAAGTAATATCGGGTCTAGTGAAAGTGAGATACTGAAGAGAACCTGCACGACTCCGATATAACGCAAGATCAGAAACCGGATCACCATCATCGCCCAACTTAGACTCAGCGTCAACAGGAGTCCGAGAAGGGTTACAACCAACCATATGTGCACGCTCCAAAATCTCCATAGCATACTTACGTTGTGACAAAAACATCCCAGAAGAGCCACGCGTAACTGACACACCAAAAAAATAATTAAGAGCACCCAAATCTGTCATAGAGAATTCCTTATGCAAAGAAGCAATAATCCGTTGTAATAAACTATCAGAGGAAGAAGTAAGCACAATATCATCCACATATAGTAGTAGAAAAGCAGTATCATCACCCTGTCAGTAAATAAATAAAGAAGAATCACACCAACTCGAAGTAAACCCAACAGTAAGAATATAAGCAGCAAACCGCTCAAACCATGCCCGAGGCGCCTGCTTAAGACCATAAAGAGAAAGTTGTAATAAACAAACATAAATCGGATGCTCAGGATCCCGAAAACCAGGTGGCTGATGCATATAAACTGTTTCAGCCAAATCACCATGCAAAATTGCATTCTTGACATCAAGCTTATGAACAGGCCAATGTCGAGAAATAGCTAAACTAAGAACATTCCGAATAGTTCCCGGCTTAACAACAGGACAAAAAGTCTCATCAACATCTACTCCCTTCACCTGTGTGCTACCATTGGCAACAAGACGTGCCTTGTACCGGCTAAGAGTGTCATCAGCCAAATACTTATGGCGAAATAACCACATATACCTTAAAATATTGACACCCGTAGGATGAGGTACACAAGTCCAAGTTTTATTCTTAATAAGCGCATTATATTCATCAAACATAGCATTTCGCCAATTATGATCATCAAGAGCATCCTTATACGACCTAGGTGACGGAGAAACAATGGACACATGAGCATCATACTTAGGATTAGGACGAGAAGTCCCGATAGGAGAACGTGTGACCATGGGATGAATAGATACAACAGGTGGTGGCGTTGGTGGGTCATGGACAGGTGCATTAGGGACAGGTGGCATTGGCGTTGGTGTAGGTGGGGCAGGGGAGGTAGGTATGTTGACTGGTTCGTGAGGTGTAGATAAATCAACTAGGGGTATAGGAATCGGGTTTAAAGGAGGACCAATTAGGGTGGTGTTAATAATGGTTGAAATGAGATTGGAAGAATCTTCTAAAAAATCATAGGAGGGGGTGGGTTTAGACGGATGGGTTTGAAACGGAAAAACCGTTTCATCAAAGGTAACATGACGAGAGATAATAATTTTCTTGGTAGTTAGATCAAGACAACGATAGGCAAAATGATTGGCAGCATGTCCCAAAAATGTGGCAGGTGTAGCGCGAGGTCCTAATTTATGGTTGGTATCAATATGTGGTTAACAAAGGCATCCAAAAACACGAAGGACACTATAATCAGGTGTAGCACCAAAAAGGCGGGTAAAGGGTATGTCATTGTTAATGGCACGAGAAGGTAGGATATTAAATAAATAAACAGCCATATTAAAAGACTCAGTCCAATAGTTGGGTGGTAAATGTGCTTGAAACAATAAAGTACGAATAAGGTTATTGATGGTACAAATCATGCGTTCAGATTTTCCATTTTGTTGAGAGGTGCGGGGGCAAGAAAATCTAAATTGGATGCCATAGGTTGAAAATAATTTATGAAAGGCAGTATTATCAAACTCACCACCATGATCACCGAAACGACTTAATTTCACACTTAAACCGAAGTACGAACATAACTACGAAACAACTGAAATTTAGACAAAACATCAGATTTATTCATTAATGGATAAACCCACACATACTGAGAATAATGATCAAGAAACAAAACATAATACTTGAAACCAGAAAGACTCGAAATTGGAGAGGTCCACAAATCCGAGTGAACAATGTCAAAACAAGAAGTAACAGAACTAGACGAACTAACAAATGGAAGCTTCACGTGTTTACCAAGATTACAAGCATGGCAAAGAACGGGAAGCTTCTCTTTATTATAAGAAATAGAATCACTAGACAAAAGACGCCGCAACACTTCACTTCCTGGATGTCCAAGTCGTTGATGCCACGTATTCTGACTGGTAAGATAAGCTTGAGGAATTGGAGAAGGCTTCGTAACAGAGTAAAGATCAACCGTGCTATCACAACGGAGGAGTACCCGTCGAGTTACGAAGTCCTTCACAGAAAATCAAAAGGATCAAATTCAACAGTTCAATAATTATCACGGACAAATTAACGAACATAAATAAGATTTTTAACGAAGAGGACAAAAAGGTGTAGACAAGATACTATGACCGGAGTTGGTAACGGGAATGAAACGCCCATCACCAACCGCGACAAACGGATAAATGCACTCATTAAGAATATCACTAAGACAATGTACAGAATCTTTAAGATGAGAGCTCGCGCCTGTATCCATATTCCAATTTCCAGCAGACGGTTCTGGAAGAGTGTTAGTAGCAAAAGCATGTGGCAAAACGGTAGCTTGACCCGAACCTTGTGAACCAGATGCCAAAAGTTGACTTGTATGAAAAACCCCTTGCTGTAGAACCGACATCTGTTGTGGAACCCCTGGCACAAACTGCCCTAGCTGAACTGAACCGTTTGAACCAGGAAAAGACCCCACGAAGTGAGCCCCAGGCTGCTGCTGAACCAGCTGTTGATGCTGTTGACCTAGTTGCAAGAGTGAATCCCGGTGGCAAAAAATGAGCCCCCTGTTGCGGAACCGCCGGAGGAGATAGTCCATAGGATGACAGGCCAAATGTGTTGGACCCCTAAGGTGACATGTGGGCCGGCTGTGGATGCATAAACTGGGCCGGCGTATATTGGGGCTGTGGAGGCATGTGAGCCGTGGCATGATAAGCAACAGGAGCCATGGCAGAAGTAGTATTTTGTGAATTAGTAAAACCCAATTTAGCCAATAATTTTTGCAAGGTATCCATATCCACAGAACCGGAACTGCGAGGAAGTAATGTAGACTTACCATGAATGCCATTGTGAAGATACCGACACGCCTCACCAAAGCAACAATGACCTTTAGCAAACAAAAAACAAGGTTTGTTAACTTTTTCCAACGGATTTGACGGACGCCTAGGAGTATTATTTGCCAACAAAACCATAGGAGAAGGGGAGGTAGCATCCACAAGCGAGTCTTGAACTTTAGACTTCATGCGCATCTCTTGCGTGGTCAACAAAGAACGAACCGTCTTGAGATCGGGAAAGAGTTCCCGACTAGCAATAACGGTTGAAATCACATCATACGTGTTAGGTAAGCCTTTAAGTGCAAACGTAACAATATCATCGTTACTAAGAGGAGGACCAAGACCATTTAAAACCAAGGCAATTGACTCAATTTTCTATAAGTATGCATCAATTGTTAAGTCCCCAAGCTTTAGATTATGTAACTCCGCCTTCAAATCCATAGCTCGTGGGCGTTTATTGTCTTGAAAAATCAACTCAAGACACACCCACGCCTCTTTGGCAGATTTGAGATTAAGAGCAACCAACTGTTTTTGTAGATTCGAGGCAAGTGTAGAGAAGATCTAAGACCTAATGATGAAGTCAACCTTGAGCCATTCCGCATCCTTAGTCGGGGGTGGAGGAGGTGTAGTAGATGAGGACGCTGTTGGATTGACGAGATGATCCAAGATGTCATATCCATGACAAAGGTGAGAAAAATAATACCCATGATGAGTAATTCATCTCATCAACATCAAGCTTAATCGGAACAAAAGTAGTCAAGTGATTCATCGCCATAAGTTTATCAGATAACGTGAGGATAAGGAGGAGGGGGAGTTGTATCCGTAATCATGGTAGTAATTGGTGGGGTTTAGCAATCGGTGATGTTTAAAAACTGTGTCGATAACAAATATCTCAATCGGTAAATGTTCTTTCTTTCGACTTTTATAATTAGTGTGGTGGGGTTGGAGAAACAAAGTGATATGATATTAATGAGACGAATAAACTATATGACGACAGAAAGTGATATTAAATTATTGGTCGACAGAAAGTGATATTAAACAAAGTGATATTAAACAAAGTGATATTAATATTGGCCTATGAACGATTGTAGCGATTGTAGCAAAAGTTGAAGGAACCAATCACTATTCAAGGAGACTTTAGGGAATCGATGTAAGGGAATCGATGGTTTAGGAAATCGTAAAATATTGGTTTTAATGGTAACAAAGTGGTTTAGTAATCGTGGAACAAGGAAGGTCGACAACACACTTGGTCGACAAACAATCAAACACACCTCGACAACACACAAGGTCGATAAACAATGATACTAATCTAAAAAAAAAATTGCGGAAGCAGAGAGTGGATCATTTAGGTTTGATACCATGTAAGTTTGTGTATATTGAATGAATAATAATGTTTAGTACATCAAAATTATATACGATATATAATGGGCCGAATATAAAATGGGCCAATAATGATACTAATCTAATACTAATAGACTAACAGTTCTCATTGTTTGCATGCATGTAGGCAGTATCTCACGTCTCCTTTATTTTTGCATGAATACTTAAATCAGCAATTGTTAGTTGTTATTTCTAGTATTTAAACATTGTACTTGCATTGAGTTGAATATGAAGAACAAAACTATTTAGAAGTATAGTTTCTATTTGATTTTCTTGGAGTCTTGCCCGTTTAAAGAACCTTATCTAATCTTGTTTTTTTATCTAATTTTTGGAAAATTGACCATTTCAAATCGTTCTCTTAACAATATGTTATAAGTTTACTATTAGTTGCTATAAAATGAATTAGTTGAAGTGACATAATGTTTGGTAGCTAAAATCTTGAGATTAAGAGTTACGAAGATTTGATAAGTAAATATAATATTTAGAAAGGATACTTATCTTAAATGTATATAATTTGTCATTTCTTCGAGTGTTATGTAGCAATTCCTTTTTTTCCTTTTTTTTTCTATTGTATACTCAAATTTATAAATTTCGACATGTATTTCGTGACCATATTACCTTTATATTTTTAACCAACATATAAACAGCGGAGGGTAAAAGAGTCATTACATGAAAAAAAATACATACAAAGGTCAAAATTCAAATGTACAGACTTTTAGAATAATAAAACCAAATAAAAATAAGTATCTATGATTTGAGTTAAAACCAAACCAAACCGAGTTTAAGCTATTTAATCAGTTTCTTGTTTGGCCTATAAAACTAACAAAATTTTAAACCACACCCAACTAAAACACCCTAACACACAATAAAATATAGTAGTAAACTATATATGTAACTAGGGGTGAGCAAACGGACCGGATGGACCGGACCGACCGACAAATCCGACCGGACCGAACCGAAACCGACCAGACCGATGGACCGGCGGTCCGGTCTCGGTCTAGGGTTTTTGCCGGATTCGGTCTCGGTCCGGTCCGGTCCGGACCACAAACCTGAAATTTAGCCTTGTTGAACCGGACCGACCGACGGACCGACCGAGACCGGACCGGACCGACCACATTCGGTCTCGGTTTCGGTCTAGGGTTTTTGCCGGATTCGGTCTCGGTCCGGTCCGGTTTTCGACCGATGAGCACCCCTATATGTAACTAGATAAAAGTCCCGTGAAATTCACGAGTATTTTAAAGAAAAGTTAAAAAGCTACATAATGTTGATATTTTATGTAATATGATCATGGAACGAAACCTATAAACATATCATGTTTGACACGGAAAATTTCGAGAAATCAAACACACAAACAGTCCAACAATTATCAAATAAGTTAAAGAGAACATAAAATGATAAAATCATATACAAACATATTGTAGTATATGGTACAATACGCAATTAAGGTTGAGTTTCTACTGACTCGTACATCTGCAAGACCACATGACGCATTCATCTAGTTGGTGCATGAAACCTACATAAAAGAAATTCTCGTTGTGGCTTGAATTTTATTTATCTGCTAAGAATATAATTTATAAACAAAGTAGATTAATCCAATGAGAATTCATATTATGATTTCTGAATATATATATTTTTTACATTTGATCACAAATTTTATAGAATTTGATATTTACCGTCCTCATTGCATATGCTAAAAGTAAAAAATTATACAAAGGGGATTTCAACCCTTATTTGTCTTTCAATTAATAACAATAATAGTTAAAAGTGAAATATTGTACAAAGGCGTAAAAATATATTTAGAAACTAACATTGCCGCCAAATTAAAATGAAATTAACTACCTAAAGTTTGTACTCACTATTAGAGCATCCGCTACAGTAAATAACACTACACTAACTAAGAAAAGGTAAGGAGAAAAGATCAAGAAGTCAAAATTTGTTAAAGGATAGCAATTTACTATTTTATACTTAAATATATTGAAAAAGTTTAAAATTTTGAATAGGTTTACAATATTAATTGATTTCCTTTACATTTTCTTAAGTGCAAATCAATATAAAAAACCTAAATATGTATTAATAACTAAAAGTTTTATCGAATATAAGAAATGGTTTATAATATCAATTTTTTTGTAAATTTTTTATGTATCATATTTATAAACCTTACTAAAATATCTACCATAGTGGATGCCTTTAAGCATTTTTACAGAAAGAGCTAATAAGCTTATTTATTATTAAAACACATTTCTTCAAATAGTGTTTGGATTACCTTATGCATATTCAAAAGGGTTAATTCCATATATGTCCAATTTAAATATTTAAATACCTTATTTACCCAATTAAATTTTAAAATGTCATATATACCCAATCATAGCAAGAAATTGGTCATATTTACCCATTTGATTGAAAAAATCAATTAAAAAACAATTTTCATTATTAAAGTCCCATTATACCCTTTAATATTAAAAAATAAAAAAATGTGATTCTTCACTTGTTTTTGCACTTGATACGCAAGGAACTGCATTTTCATCATCTCCTTTTGAAAATTAATATTATTAATAATAATTGAAGACTTAAGACTTAAAGATGATGACGTGCTGAGAAATACGTTTGGTGATAGTTGCTATGCTTGCTGATGATATAAATAGTCATGGTAACTTGCTACTTCTGCTTATTATTTAAATGGAAAATGGAAATGAAAATGTGACAGACACATTAAAAATTTAGCCTCATGCTTGCCCTTTTAGGATTCACATCTGAATTAGCTTTCGTTTTCGATGTAAATGATTTGGTATTATACGGGATCAACGACGGTAATAAACGTCTTAAAAACAGTTGCGAATAAAAACCCCAACCAAACATGATAGTGTTTAAGGGTAAAATGAGAATTTAATTACATAAATTCATTTCAAAATTGATTTAATGTTTAAATGGGTAAATTTGACAAATATGTTGTTATGATTGGGTATATATGACATTATAAAAATTAGTTGGGTAAATATGATATTATAAGGTTTTAGTTGGACATATATGGAATTAACCCTATTCAAAACGTACTTTTAGTAAAATAATTAAATAAATGAACACCCTATAAAAGATATTCTATAAAAGATATTGGCAAATAACTGTCATGGTCAAAGACAATATTACATTTAAAATTGGTAATAATACGTATAATCTAGAAAAGTCATTACAAAGAGACTTATAAATTTGGGCTTATTTGAGCTTTAATAAGCTCATAAGCTTAAGCTACTTGATAATATCCAAACACATTATTTAAGCTTAAGGGTTTTTAAAACACAATAAAATCATTTTTTTTAAAGAAAAAAAGAAAAATTAAACGTTAAATAGGGGTGACAATTTATGGATGATCGGGTTGACGGGTTCACATACCCGAAACCGGACGCATTTATCATATAGGTTAGTCATGTCAACCTGTTCATTACTCATCCTATAGTAAAAAAACATTTGTAATAAATCTTAGCATGTGCTCGTTACAATATTTGTAATAAATCTTAGTATATTACGTAGTTAAGCCAAAGAACTAAATAATTGACATATTTATTTGAATGTTAACGTAGGATCACACAAATATATGCATGTATACATATTTTTATGTTTAATTTTTGGCAATTTAAAGAATTGTAATATACTTTTTCTTAGATTTTGATATGATTTGTATTTGTATTTGCCATTTGCGTAGTTTCAAAAGTGATAAATATCAATAACGAAACATGACCAATGATGCTTTAGTCCATTGGTAAGAGTTTTGGGCTTGGGTCAATAGACCCGGGTTCAAACCTCTTCCATGGCACTAAAGATCATTTGGTACCATCCCTCAACCATGAAATCTCAGATTGAGGTCACGAGGGCCTATTGAAGAAAATGGCCGGTTCAAAGCCCACTCCGATAAGTCGATCACTGGGACAGGTGCTCATTGCCTGGGGCCGGGGTCCTTGGGAGAGGGTCCGGTTGGCATCCTTAGGATGCATGGGACCATGGTGATCCCACCGATCTTCACCTTTTGAATATCAATAACGAAACATGAGCATCACTTTTATTCATGTATTATATCTTTTTTCACAAACAAAAAAACCGTTATAACAAAAATCAACTCCAGTTAAAATTTTAAAAAACAAAAAACATGTTATGGTGCGATAGCGACCAAGGTTTATGAATAAAGATTTTTCAAAATGATATTAAACAACTAACAATAAATTGTCAAATGTTATTAAATAACTCCTTCCTAAGAGAAAAGCAAAAATTATTCGTGAACTACTGTTAAGTTTATGTTTATCAAGTGGGGGACTAAAGAGAGAAACTTTATAATGGTGGTGAGTTTGGGCTGCAAATATACATGTCTGATAGAATAGGGTCTCTTCTTTTGAGTCAGTTTATAACTTTAAAGATATAAATAGACCCTTTAGTTGATAGGAATTTGTTTTAGTTTATATTCATCAATTGTTTTAGTTTATCTTTTATAAACATCTAAGATATTGATGTCATGGTTTAATTTGTTAGGTATATAGTGTGTGTTTTTGCAGTGTTGCTGTGTTACGTCTTGTATAATTGAGTCATTGTTTTTTCCAATGTTTTAAAACCCGGGTTCTCAATAAAACTGGTCGAGTCACCAGTTCACCGGTTGGACCACCAGGTCAAACCGGTTTTATACCAAAAGAAAAACGGCACCCCTCTTTGAGGTGTTTCATAAGAAAAACATACCACATTCTCAGTTTATATAATAATAACAGTATTGTATGTAAGGTTTATGGGCTTATTATCAAACTAATATCCATAGTTGACACTTCTTAGACATCTTAAGAGGACAATTACGTAAATCACTTCTATATTAAATATTTGACAATGTTTTATACAAGCCACTGCTCATCCGACTAGTACCTTGTTAGCTCATCAGTCATCCAATAAACCAACCATTGAATATACATTTTCCTTATGAAAAATGATAGATAGGCCTAATAAATGGACCTAGAGAGGGACCTAATGCTTAAATGACTTGTACAATTATGCAATTGTACAAATTATTTAAGCGTTAGGTCTCTCTTTAAGTCTATTTATTAAGCCTATGTATCATTGCTCTTTTCTTATTCAATCCATTATTTAAAAAAAAAAAAACGAAAAACTCACAAAACAGCACATTGATCCCCATTTTCAATCATCGCAACTGCATCATTTTACCGTACTTCAATGTACAAGAAATCGAAACCGCCATTGATAAATCGCTAGCAAGATTAGATAGCATACGGCATAATTACCCGGCCAACATCGATTACACCATCAACAGTTAAATCATTCTTTCTTTCGCCGTTGAACCGGCCGGTTTCCGGTTTGACCCGGGTCGACCAAAACCTGGCGGTTCAATCCGGTTTGAATCTCAACTAAAACCAGGTTTACAACGGACCGGTCATCACTCCGGTTCCCGGTTCAACCGGTTGAACCAGCCGGGTCGAACCGGGTTTTAAAATGCTGCTCTTTACATTCCTATTAATTTTATTCAAAAATAAATAAATAAAACCACTACTTAAATGATTAACAAAACATATATTTATGATTCCACTACTTCATATTATTTAGCTTTAGATTGAAGGTGATTGAAGTTAAAATCGAATCGAGTCGTGATTGTTAGGAGACAACTAACATTCATAAGATTATGTAACATACAACATTTTATATTTCCATGACGATGCTATTTAAATACAAATGACTTGTTTATAACCTATCGACCCTCCATAACAGTGATGGTTAAATTGTTTGCAGTGTAATGTTTCCGATTGCTTTCTTCTTGAGTAGACCTTGACTTGAATCTGTTGATGAAGAATGCTGGTTTGTTTGGAGCGGGTAATGGTATAGTGTCATTGAGAAGCATAGTGATCATATCTGAAGTTGTTGGTCTATCTGCTGCATTTTCTTGTACACATAGAAGTGCCACATGAACGGTTCTCAAGAATTGTTGAACGACACAAGTATTTCTAAGTGTCATGTCTACCAACTCCGGTGCATTTCCTTGTTGCCATAGCTCCCATGCCTGAATCGTTAGAAAAATATTATAAGTCATATGTTCATTATCTTCGTGTATGCAGCAAACAAATGTGTTTTATTATACCTATCTATACGCCCTCGTTTTTATTGAAGACATTTTAAATAAAAGAGGCTTAAATGTGATTGCTTACATATCCAATAAGATTGAATGTTCGGTCAAGATGAACGAAAGAGCTATTTTTTCTTCCAGTGACGATTTCTAGGATCAAAACTCCAAAGCTGAAGATATCGGACTTGATGGAGAAAGTCCCTTCCATTGCATACTCCGGAGACATATAGCCACTGAATAAAACATCAGTTTACATTTCAAGAAATAAGGGTGTATTAAATCATACAAATAACTAATTATCTAAAGGATACTCTCTGCATTTTCATTATCTTATTCTTTTCTCCTATAAGTTAATAATAAATCTAAGTTCATTCTGATATTGATCATGACAGCATATAGACCGTTTATAGAAATTTAAAATGAAAAGGTATAACTAAATCACTTACTATGTACCAACGACCCTGTTAGTCACTGCCTCTGTCTCATTCTCCTTAAATATTCTTGCCATACCAAAATCAGAAATTTTGGGATTTAAACTCTCATCTAAAAGAATGTTACTGGCTTTTATGTCTCTATGAATAACTCGCATTCTTGAGTATTTATGCAAGTATAACAACCCTTGAGCTATTCCTTCAATGATGTTAAACCTTTGAGGCCAATTTAGCTCTGCCTTTCTGTTTTCATCTGCAAGACAATGAAAGAGTAAATCACAAAAATCAACAAGTAACTAACACACCAATCTGTGCACTTATTATACAAACATTTTTACCTAAAAGAAAGAAATCTAGGCTTTTGTTGGGCATATATTCATAGATTAACATCTTTTCTTCC
Source organism: Chrysanthemum makinoi (assembly GCA_910596185.1). Lineage (NCBI taxonomy): Eukaryota > Viridiplantae > Streptophyta > Magnoliopsida > Asterales > Asteraceae > Chrysanthemum > Chrysanthemum makinoi. The sequence continues at coordinate 40,359,023 of OU343217.1, forward strand.
CCGTGAATACAACACCCAAGAACATGAACAAGATTTGTGTGTTGGAGTTTGGCTATGAGTATCAGTTCATTCTTGAATTCTACAAGTCCTTGCCCTGATGTTCTTGAGAGCCTTTTAATTGCAATTTCCCGTCCATCACTTAGTTTCCCCTGTTTGGTAATATCATTAAATAATTTTTGCGGGCTTGGAGAGAAAAATTCAAGAACACAAAATTCAATTTATAGCGTGAAACTGAAGGTAAGTTACCTTGTACACTGGTCCAAAACCACCCTGTCCGAGCTTATTTTCAAGTGAGAAATCATGTGTGGCTGCCATGATAGTAGCAAAACTAAATTGCAAATCAGAAGCTGTCAGCTCAAGGAAAATTTCATCTCTCTTCTGTCTCTCGATTTCTACAACAAGTATTCACAACTTAACAAAAGTACCGTAAAGGACAAAAATATACGCTAAATTAAACTTTCTAGTTTTGTACCTTCTTGTCTATGCTTTCTCTTCCATCTAATCAATACAAAATAACTATGGATGCAAATAACTATCCATAGCGATATTTTGCTTTTTAGCTGCTTGATTTGTGCATATAGTATTATAGATATATCGGGACTGATTGGATTTTGGTTGATCACATACTTTAAAGTAGAGTTGGCACGTGGATTAACCAAAAAGTTATTGCTTCCTGTCCAAATAACGCAGCCAGTCCCATTGGTATTACTACTATTAAATCCAACACAACTACAATCATTCCAACACTTAACGAAACAATCACTAATACTTAAGCTTGAGTTATTATCAATAACACTTTGTGACTTATCAGGATCAAATTCCCCTTTCTTGTTGGAATTATATAACATGACATTCAATAATAAAACACAAAACATCAAAGCAAGTGCGGAAGCGTATAGGAACATATAATGAATAATTAATTAACTAAAGAATAAAGTATGCGTACCTTTTCTTGATTCTAGCCGAACAAGAATCAAATCCACAAAACTAGCAATTGGATGAACCCTAATTAGGGTTTATAGGATTATGTGAATTACCCCTTACCTTTTTGTAATTCAATCCAAGATAATAACAAAAGTATGTTATTACTATGTTCTTGTACACACGTACTAAACCGAATTAAAGTAATGCTAGTTTTTATCAAACAAATAACTTGATGTGGAAAAGGTTTGAGGATCGACATCCTATAGGGATGTACGATCGGTTTGTATTAAGAAAACACATAAACAAAGTTTTAGGTTTAGCTTAATGAATACAAGAGATGCAAAATCAAGACCCTAAGCCTTGTATATATACCCAACTAACTTGGTGAACAAGTTTGGCTTTGTTTCCTTTTCTCCTTGGCCGATCATTGGTAGGCATCCCCAAGGGATTCCGGAAACTTCCCAAACTTTGCAATCTAGTCATTTTCCAAATACATTTAACGCCCGTTAGTCCATTACATTAATTACTTAACGTCCGTTAGTTATTTCGTTTAATAAATAAATAAATATAACATTTATATTTCATTATTAACTTTAAATTCTCATACGTAAAGTGTGCAATCCCATAGTCTCGAGTTCGATCCTAACTCACGTCTACTAATTTATATCCATAAAACCAACAGCTCCCACTTGGATATATCTTAATAGAGTGATCACATTCGGTTAGCGTCTAGCAACACTTCGATGCCTCTAGCACAACTCGAGCAAGGCTCCTGGAAAACCTTTTAATGATTTCTCATTATTATTATCCTTTTGTTTCTAATACCATGTTAAATAAAGATATGGAATTAAGTCATTCTTTATTCAACAATTCTGTTTCTCGTTATTAGTGATTGAGCAAGATTACCAAATCTTTTGAACATATTCAGGGGAGAACTTTGGGCATGGCCATGCAAACATCTTGTCAACCCTACGAGGGCCAACAGATATTAAACTCCAAATAAATTTGAAGGAACAAATTCTATCTTGACTACGAGAATAACCCACAAACTTTGCAACACTTTTGGAAACAACCCTTATGACTACCAGTTACGTATAGCGTTAAGTTGCTCCACAGAAATGCACTACATTCATGACACTTATCTGGTATCTCAAGTCTGAGGATAACTATTCATAATTTACTTATAACAATATCCACAAAGTAAATTATGTAGTTGGGATAAGTCCTATATTCAATTCATTGAATATCATCTGAAATTGGTATGCATTCTCATCAATATACTTTCAAGCACATTCTACCATATCTCTCAGATTTGTCTTAGTTTAATGATACTCCCATATCATTAATTGACAACGGACGATTTAGAATAAATAAATTTATTCACGGATTAAACATGCAAATATAGGATACAATATATTATAAAATCAAACATACCAAGTACTTGATTTATTATAACAATTGTTTAACATGCCTTATCCAAATACCAAATAGATCAATGCATGAAAATTCCAGTTTGATGAATTATGCCTCAAGTAATGACAATCATACTTGTTGACAAGGCATAAATCAACCTACTTGATCTATCGTAATTTTGAGAATAGTTATTTTAAGAATTCAATTAGTGAAATCTTTGTATGTGCATTCACCAATCCACATAATAATTCATAAAGTATGTGACATCCTCTATTACCAATTTATGACAATTTAAACTTTCAAACATTTTAAAGTTTAAAGTATTCTTATTCTTTTAATGTATAATGCAACTGCGCTCTTAATAGCACACCTAGTTCACATGGCCATTAACAAGGATGAAATCCTACCATGACTAGTATTGAGTGTCATCTCAATTAAACCAGCATCATTGTATACAAACAACAATGTGCTCATTAAAACTCTGTAAACTTTAATATCTTATTGTGTAATGTTTGATGCTTTCCTAACTTTCAAGTTTAAAGCTGATGACAATTTGCACAACATTTGACATATTGTTCATCCATAGAATCTAGGAGCAATTCCAGGCTGAGGATGTAATTCTTTTAGAATATTCATTACACAAGTTATCTAATAACTTTTAGTTAGATATCAATGTTGTCAAATCACTTCTTATTCAAGAATGATACAACAATTTTAATACACAACATGATGTACATGATGAATCTATATTCAAACTTAGAATTCATTCACGTTCTATCTTGTTAAAAGATATTTATCAATTTCCCAAATGATATATCATGTTTTATTAGAATCGTTTATTTTACTGCACATGTTTATTAACAATAAACATATATTTCAAGGTTGTATGTTTTAATTCTTAAATCTTACAAGTGAAGTTTCATTCCAATCTAAGACTTAACATTTAGCTTACAAGGAATGTTACTTACTATATGTTATACAACATATAAGATTTAAGAAACATAACATAATACTCCCACTAGCTTTCAGGAATACTTAAAATTTATCTTATTTTAATTATAAATCGAAAATGGGATTTAATAATTAAACATAAGAATAATTTTATAGATGCATGCATTTATCCATTCATGAATTATTTGCACTTCGTACACTTTTAAAGATTATATGAATTCAAAAAAACCTTTCAATTACTTACCGTCCTTAATTTCTCAAGAAAGAATTTTGATATTCCATTGTCATATTTCATATTAATGAAAACAAGTATGACAATTATCATCTTTATATATTTAATGTGTCTAGAAAAGAATATTCAATCATAATTAATTGCTTAAGTGTGATCAATAATCTTGTCATGAAACATGCATTAAATATGTGTACAATATTGTCCATATGATTTCTACATAGAAATTCAAACCACTAAGTTTTTCATCTCTTTGTAGAAACTCATTTCCATTTTCTAGTCTAACTATTAAGACAAACCAAATTTCCAAAATTGATTATTTTTATGGACAGCATCTTTAACATTCATAGTATGAGTAATTTACCCAATTCAATATTTGGTAATCCATCATAATGATTATCAGTTTTACTATAATCCTGTAACTCATATTTCTCTGCATATAAGTCAAATATCTGAGATATCCTTGCAGATCTATGAATGAAAATTCCATCATCTTGAGGTCTATCATTTACATGTCTAACCTCATCATGATATTTAGTAGTGTGTTTTAGAAGATTATGTATCTTGTAATTTTATCTTTCAAGATAAAAAACTCCCACTTGCCTTTTGTAATATATAAACTATCTATATATACTTAGCAATTAGAGCAAAACTACATTGTTCTCTTTTTGGGACATTACAAATACACATTGATAATTCCTGACTTAAGTTTGTTAACAACCTATTCATAAGTAGTTTAACAAATTCATAATCTTCAATTTTAAAACTTAATGTGATTCATCAAATTCCATAATGAAATGGTGTTTTATTAATCTTCTAGGTTGGAGTCATATTGAGTATATTCAATCCATACTCAATTTCTAACCTTGTTACTTTTTAAGAAAGAAGTTATGGTTATCATGAATCAAACAAATCAAATATAGTTTGATTCTCCTAACTGAACATACCATCAACTTGTGGTATTCATTAGAATTTAATATTGTAAGACAATCTAACAATATATAAGATAAACATATTCCTTTTGGCTTACCTATTTACCAACTAAGTCAACTTAATGGTATAATAGACTTTTCAAGCCAATTTCATGCTTTATAACACAAGTACTTTTTGACCAAGTCACTTCATATCTATGTCTCATCAAGGAACATAAACTGTTATAATCTCATTATACGTTATAAATCATTGATCAACTCAATGACTTCTTGTATATGTCTTAATTAAAAAAACATAACAAGTTAACGTCTTACTTTGTTATAAGTCTTAAAAGACTTTATGTTTATGTCTTTACAATGAATCATAAACATGTTTAACTAAAGTAATTATAAACACAACTCTTGGTTTCAATAGTAATTTCAAGTTAATTTATTTTTACTTCACAATAATGTAGGACTACATTATTTTTCATTTATGTCATTCCAAAATACATAAATAAACAAATTGAAGTAGGATTAGATTACTTCATTTAATTTTATGTCATTCTAATAATACATAAATATTTAATTTGAAGTAGTCTTATATATCATTTGACACATGTTCTAAATACTTGTCTAATTTAGAAACTGTAAATATGTCCATGCAAGATCTGACTTCACATAGAGATTTACTTTGTTGTTGCAATCTTGCCAAGTTCTCACATGACGTAAATTGCAACACCAAGTGTTTCTTAAATTAGATATGTACAAGTTATATTAGAATGTTAGTCTCTTACCTTGCAGTCAAGAGAATCCTTTAAATCATATACCTATATGTTGTCCCTTGCACACAATATAGATTTCTCCCACTTGTGCATTGAACAACATCATGTAGCAGATAAACAACACGACATATGTTTGTTTATGTGACTAATATGATTGTGTCATTGATATTAGCATAACTAGTAGATGTAGAACCACTTCATTGTCTAATAAGGAAACGTACATGACTATCCTTGAAAACATAAGTGTCTACAAGTGGAAAGTAATTATCGTAAGACATTCTAGAGATAATCTGGGTTACTACCAAGATGACAAAGCTTGTAACTCCCACTGAATAAGAGATCATTACATTAATTCCTTATTCAGTAATAAGAACAATACTCCCACTGGATTTGACAACATTGTAAGTGTTGCATTAACCAGTGAAAGAAAATAGCGTTCTATTTACTTCCCTACACCTTTGAGAAAGTCCATACATAACAATTACTTATGTACTTAAAAAAAATGTATTCTACTATGTAGGTGATGTATTATCCATCGATTCTATTAACTTGAAAAATTGGGCATGCAATTTCTTTCTTAATAGTTCTACTATTCCAACAATTGTAAGTAGTACTTTTAAATTGTCAAAACAAAACAACTAGATAAAATATGCTAGTTTGTCTTTTACCAATTATATAGTAATTAGTCTAGCTTCTAATTTAATAACTCAGAACATATGCAATTTTCTTAACTATTAAAACATGCTTACGAGTTATGTATTTAGAATTTAGACAATTCTAATTGTCCTATCATACCTTTCTTTATTCATGAAAAGGAATAGGATTGAATCTCACCCTTTCTTATGAAAAGAGGAATAGGTTTATTCTTTTAGTAAAGTTGACTCTACCAAAAACCCTTACAGGTGTAGATCAATTTACCAATACAGGAATAACCTTCGTTTACGGTTTAATGTTGCATTAATACATTTAAAGAATTAGCAAAATTCAATTTTAGTATTTTAGATAATTAAACTTTTCAAGAAAATAAAATACCCAAGGTAATATTCATATAACCATAGAATTTTCTCGAAAACTAGGATCCCAATTATCATAAGTTCCATTACATCAGTTGATCTGCTAGTAACGAAAGCACATAATAGGGTAATCTGTCGAACATTAATTGGCAAACAATTTCCAATTCCTAGATCATTATGGGATTTATATTTTCCAACGCTATTGCAAATATAAACATGTTTCATCCCATCTTATGCCTTGAGTCCGGGTCTCACTTCCTACTCAACTTAAGTGTCTAACTTAAAGAGAAACGCAAATATGTCAATGTAAAGTCGACTTTACATAGAGATTTACCTCTCCATTACAATCTCGCCAGTATCTGTCATGACGTAAATTGCAACTTCAAGTGTCCCTTTAATTAGATGGCATATAACTTAATTTAAAAGGGTACTAGTTTTGATTTTATGTGGTCAAATCAAATATGTACAAAGATGTCATGCATTCATCTTGTAGCATAAATTTAATAAAAAAAACTTTTTATTACAAATTCATAAAGATCAAATTATCAAAGTTTTGATTGAGGTATTGGGTTCACCAATCAAGAAATTTAGCGTTAATTAATCATCCATTATACCGTACTTTTGCATAAGTGTAAACACTTAGTGTTTCGGATAATTACCACAGAAGTGGCGCATGGAATTAAAACGAATTTGCCCTTAAGATGAGTTTGCACATTTTATGGCTTACTAAGTAGCTCCATTCGAACTTCTGAGGGAGAGGACCGGGTAAGCGCAAAAGCATAACCTTAGACATCCTTTCAGTGTGACTGTGCGCACTTCTTTATTAACCCCTTTATAGTTCATTCTAGTGGGTGAGTCGTTCAGACCATTTGTACCAAAGTCACCAATCAATTAAACTATTGAAAACTTAAATCTTCCAAAAAAAACAAATCAAATTTCACCATTGTTTAGTCCGTATTATTTTTCTATTCAAAATTACCCTTTGTTTAAAACTGTCTAACATAATAAACGAACAAGTAACAAATAAAAAATAAACTACGGAGTACTAAAAAACAATGCGCACATAATAAACAATTTATACGTGTAAACAAGTAGCCACATGCAACTTATTGGATAAAACCCTATTAATAATCAATGTCTAGGTTAAATTAACGTATATTAATTAGGGCTTTCACTCTCTCAATTAAAAGTGAGCCACATACATCGACGAATCGATTGCGTAAACCCATAATTAATGATATACCAAATTGCACATAATTGATTCATTAATGTATATAATTGGAGTTTTCCCCAATTCAAGATTTATCATAAATATACATGTATATAAAACTTAACAATTAATTTTCGCATAACCAATCTTAACAATTAAATATTCAAGCAACCATCCATGACAAACATGCATGTATCATCATGGATATAACATAACAATTATTCAAGTTGTCACAAGATCGCATACAATTCCATGTCACATAACACTTTATTCATGAATTTATCACGTAACAAATATATTAAATCTAGGTTTCGATATAGATAACATAACAATTAATATAAACCCTAAAAAAAATTTAAGGAAATCGATTAAAAAATTTTAGGGTTTCCACCCATAAAAAAAATTCGATCCATAATAGATTTTTAAAACCAAATTTAGGGCAAAAACCCTAACCCTAAAATTAGGGTTTATATAATCATAACCAAAACCCTAGAATAAATCATATCAAATACAATACAATATCCGTTTTTTACGTGTTTAGTAATTAATTACTCATAAAAAACCAATGGCTCGTGATGCCACTGTTGGAATTATATAACATGACATTCAATAATAAAACACAAAACATCAAAGCAAGTGCGGAAGCGTATAGGAACATATAATGAATAATTAATTAACTAAAGAATAAAGTATGCGTACCTTTTCTTGATTCTAGCCGAACAAGAATCAAATCCACAAAACTAGCAATTGGATGAACCCTAATTAGGGTTTATAGGATTATGTGAATTACCCCTTACCTTTTTGTAATTCAATCCAAGATAATAACAAAAGTATGTTATTACTATGTTCTTGTACACACGTACTAAACCGAATTAAAGTAATGCTAGTTTTATCAAACAAATAACTTGATGTGGAAAAGGTTTGAAGATCGACATCCTAAAGGGATGTCGATCGGTTTGTAATTAAGAAAACACACAAACAAAGTTTTAGGTTTAGCTTAATGAATACAAGAGATGCAAAATCAAGACCCTAAGCCTTGTATATATACCCAACTAACTTGGTGAACAAGTTTGGCTTTGTTTCCTTTTCTCCTTGGCCGATCATTGGTAGGCATCCCCAAGGGATTCCGGAAACTTCCCAAACTTTGCAATCTAGTCCTTTTCCAAATACATTTAACGCCCGTTAGTCCATTACATTAATTACTTAACGTCCGTTAGTTATTTCATTTAATAAATAAATAAATATAACATTTATATTTAATTATTAACTTTAAATTCTCATACGTAAAGTGTGCAATCCCATAGTCTCGAGTTTGATCCTAACTCACGTCTACTAATTTATATCCATAAAACCAACATTTCTTTCCCCTAAAATTGTCACCCTCTCTTCTACATTGAGGCAAACTCGATTCTTTTACACAACCGTCACTTGAATCATACCCATAGCAAAACTCAGGGGTCCACACAGTAGAGTTATCACTATCTCTAATTTGCCCTTTTGGTGTCAAAATCCACATGGGTGAATCAGCATTGCTACTCTCATAGCTAAAGTATTGTGTGTCATTTGTGTAAACTGAAGTGAGATTATAGTGAGATTGGCTACCTGGACCGTTCAATGCAAACAGATACTGAAACCTTTGACTATTTAGATTCCCACTAGTCCAGTATGGTTGGCCTCGTCTTCGAATCATCAATCTTTGAGATGCCTCTTCAATGGGTTCCCAACTCAAAGTAAAAGTTCCCGAATTAGGGATTTCTTTACTCAACCACGAAGAGAGGGTCCAATTCTTCCCAATGGTCGTGTCATAACCTAACTTCATACTCGGTAAAAGTACGTTGGTTGGGTGATCAAAACTCTGCCACAAAATCTTCTTATCAATTTCGTTAATCAACACGAAATTACCATTGTTTTCCAAGGCTGCAGTTACGTTTGGGTTTGGACCGACATCTACATCAGTAATGTACATTAGAGTGCTGCTTGCAGAAGTTATTATCAAGTTTCCGGTTTTGGCATCAATAGAGAGGGCATGGTCCATGGAGCCAGACACTATGGGGTCGTCTGGATTAGCTACCCATACTTTCTTGGATTCAACGTCACTTGTGTACGAAATTCCTAAGTACTTGTAATCTTCATCGAAAAACCCTAATGTGAAATTTCCAAGGATGGAAACAAGCTGATCACTGGACTTGAGTTGACAGCCAAGTTTCAGAGTTGAAAATGAATCGGAAGCGGGACAAAATCTGATAGTATAATCAGAACCATTACACATATATGTTGCAGTCTCGTCATTGTATGCAGTACTATAGGATCTAGGACAAGCTGACTTGAACAACTGAGCATAAGCAGTAGGCTTGCACGTTGTTGGTGTTCGAAACAAACTGCTACAACAATACTCGGGCGAGCCAAACGCTTGGCAAGCAGTCCTACACCCGCCTGCACTTCTCAGTTCCGATGGGCACCTTTGAATCAAGTCATCAATACATCCCGTCTTGGCACAACTTCGTAACCCAGAACCAGACCCACCAGTCGTCTCAATAGTCAATAAGCATAGGTAAGTTGTAGCCATCAACAAGACTGACATCATAAATGTCCCGGCCTTCAAATTGTTTCAAACTAAATTCTGCAATTGTAACGGGTGGTTTGTATACATTTCCGTTGCACTCCACTTCACCCGTGCCACATTCGCCACTTGTGCACGACCCATTACCAGACACATCAAAGTTGCATCCCGTCCTACCCCATATACTACCCGTCCATCCGGATGGAGCTTTAAAAGAGATTGAATTACCTTTTGTGAGCTCGAATCCAGTGGTGCTAAAATTTGATGTGCCTGAGATTCCGGGCCAAACAGTGAATTCACAGTTATTAACAAAAGTAATATTAGTCCCTGAAGCTCCTGCAAATATAAAGAAAATTGTACTAAGAACAAAATCATAGAATCGACTAGACCATTAATCTAGCTGTATCAAGATGGCCCACAAACCAAGAAATTGTGAGTTTAAGTATCAGGAACAAACAACAATGTGCGAGAATTTTTCGTTCAAAAAAAATATGAGAGGTAGGAATTACCTTTAGATATATAGAAGAAGAGGATAGTCAGAATATGAGGAGCTATTGCTACATGAAATTTTGAAGATGATAATAGCAAAGTATCCATATTAAATTCATCAAACGCAAGAAACATTTTGTTGAACTGATCAATTAAACCATACATATTATTTTATTTTTTATTATTATTGATATATAGTTTAGTCCACGGTATTGAACTGGTCAAATCAATACAAACCACATATGAACCAAGTCATGCAAACCACATATGAAAGTTATGAGTCTATAATGTTGGGTATTCTTCACAGGTCTAACGTCAAGCCATCTTCGTTGCATTATTGCTTTATAATTGACCATGGTGTGCATATGAAATTGATAGACAAAGTATGCGAATTGTATAAACAAAAAGATATGTAATACGAAATAACAAAGACCTGTAAACTTGAATTGTTGTTGTACAAATGACTTATACTCGATCCTATTTAAACATCATGAAACGACACCATCATAAGGAATGAAGCAATGTGACGCTTCATGGAATAACTGTTTTCTAACCGCCCATTAACAGGCCTTAACGAACATAACTAACAAACTAAAGGGGTGTTTGGATCAATGCTTGACCCAACCCAAGTCCTTACCCTTTTGACCCATAAACATAAAACGTAAAGTAAAACATTGTACTTTTAACATACAAAAATTAGCGAGAGGTTTACATCTCCCCCCTAATTTTGTAATGTTAAAACGTCGAGCCTTCTTTGGTCTTTTCTTCCTTCACATGATGACGACAAAGTCGTCACCGTTTAATGTGTTTTCCTTGCTACTTTCACTTGTGGTGCCTTCTATGTCGCTTTCTTTCTTGACTTCCTCATGAGCGTATTTGCACTTTTTCCTTGGACTTTCTCCTCGTTCTTCCCCTACATCAGCGCTTGTCATTGCATCGCCATATGGTACCTCTTGACTGACCATATTCATCCTTGGCGTTCCATGCCCCGATCTCCGCGCCTCTTCGTAGTAAACCTTAACTAGTGCTACCATATTGCACTATTTCACATCATGCCCATTCTCCCGAGCCAATCCTAAAAGTATTGCGACATCACTCCACATATTGTTAAACGATACATTCATGTATCCTCCCATGTCATCCACAAACTTGTATAACGCTAGCAAATCTATTTTGATTACCCCTACAACCTGTGGTAACGTCCCCAACACATCTTGCCCCATATATCCAAGATAAAACCACTCCAACAATTCAACAAATTTCTTTCCCATAATCTCCCAATTCTTAAACACTAGTTTGTCGATCTTAAGTAAATCTAAAAAAGAAAACAAGCGTGGGAAAGTATTTACCTTTAAATGATATAGCGTTCCATTAAGACTAAGATATTCGTCATCAACGTAGTCTTGGCTATCATCCTTGTCCATCTCCAACTCTTCCATTCCCTTAATCAAAGAACATTCTTCACTAGGGTCGATTGACTAATAATAATCTTCCATAAACTCTTGGTGATCCTTAATCATCCTTTCATCACCCATATCCATGGTACCTTCATCCTTGTCAAACATATACCTTATTTGACACGTACCATTGCCATAAGTCAATATGAACCCTTGGTCTTCAAGTTGGTTGATGCTTAACACATTCATCGTGATTTCTGTCGTATAAAGCACGTTAGGAATCATAATACTTTCTTCTTAGTTATCAACAATTACCTCTCCGACACCATAGGAGACAATAAACTTCCTTTCCTTCTCCAATTTACCCACCATCTTAAAACGATTGATCATACGATTGAACACGGTCCTTGTAGGACTCATATGTTTGGCATGGGTTTTGCTAACGTACCATATGTTATTCCAGTTTCCCTGGTCCGTCCCTTCTACTATGAAGTCCGTCTCGACATGGAATTTTTCTGATGGGTAGTTGAGTGCTTCCTGAATTCTTTGCGTATTCTTCATTGTTTGATCTTGATCGTTTGTTTTTTGTGCAATTCAGTAGAAGTGTCCCTTTACTTTGCACATGAAGCAGCGTGACCTTCTTTCTTTTCTGGAAGTCGTGGGGTATACTCCAGATTTATTGGATGGCGGTTGTGAAAGTGGATAACGGTTGGAGTTTTTAACCGTTTGAGACTTTGAGACATTATAGGATACAACTTCTTGAAGTTTATCCCATAACAACCGTTTTCCCTCATTAGATAACCACTTCTTTTTTGCTTCCCATTTAGAACCGTTTGAATCAATATCCCTTTGTAGAAACTTCCTGTTTAACGTCACTCTTACATTCTTTCTAGATGGCTCGTTCCAGTATTCGGAACATGGGCTCTGGTACCAATGTTGGGTATTCATCACAGGTCTAACGTCAAGCCATATTCGTTGCATTATTGCTTTATAATTGACCATGGTGTGCGTATGAGATTGAGAGACAAAGTATGCGAATTGTATAAACACAAAGATATGAAATACGAAATAACAAAGACTTGTAAACTTGAATTGTTGTTGTACAAATAACTTAGACTCGATCCTATTTAAACATCATGAAACGACACCATCATAAGGCATGAAGCAATGTGACGTTTCATGGAATAACTGTTTTCTAACCGCCCATTAACAGGCCTTAACGAACATAACTAACAAACTAAAGGGGTGTTTGGATCAATGCTTGACCCAACCCATGTCCTTCCCCTTTTGACCCATAAACATAAAACATAAAGTAAAACATTGTACTCTTAAAATACAAACATTAACGAGAGGTTTACATAGAACAAGTTTAGTCCTTGAACTATTATGTGCAGATTTAGTAAAGAAATCTAAGCATTTTTCTTTATAACAGATTATTTTATCTCGATATGACATATCACATATGTCGTCCTATTCATAAGAAGTTTGAGGGTGTTTATGATTTCATAATTCATATCGATCTGAGTTGTATAGTTAGCATATTCTTTTAGGCATTTTGAGTCTTCGTGATCATGAAGGCTAAACACCTCAAAGAAAGCCACCTCATGTGTAAAAAGAAATTGCAAAAAATTTATTTAAAAAAAAAATAATAAAAAAAATAAAAAAATCCAAGCTTGTATATTAAACATTATCATCACAATTATAAATGAAATCAATAAAATGAATGTAAATGGTATAAAATAGTATGCTATCGAGCCCTCATTTCTGTAATGGTTATCTGATTTACAGAGTGGTTCTCTGACTTTGCTTCAACTGAAGTAGACTTGGACGAAGTAGTTCCAAAAAAGAATGCTGGACGTTTTGGGGCGGGTAACAAAGATAGTACCATTAATAAGCATAGAGATAATATCTAACATCAATGGTCTATCCAATGCATTTTCTTGTACACAAAGAAGTGCGACATGAATAGTCCTCAACAATTGTTGTATGACACAAGTATCGCCTAGTGTTGGATCCTCCACTTGCAATGCATCTCCTTGTTGCCAAAGCTCCCACGCCTAAAACAGTTCACATGGTTCACTTTTTATAATATTGTGTACATAAATAAATTTCTTTTTTAGACTTACATATCCGATTAGATTGAGTGTCTTGTCGAGATGAGTGAAGCTAGTATTTCTTCTTCCACTCACTAATTCTAGAACTAAAACTCCAAAGCTAAAGACATCAGACTTCTCCGAAAAAGTCCCTTCCATTGCATACGCAGGAGACATGTAACCACTGCATAACTCACTCATATTTAAAAAACAATCAAACACATGTGTGCTAAATGGTAACGTTATGAAGAGAAAGTGTTCGTACTATGTTCCAACCACCCTATTGGTCATTGCTTCAATTTCCTTTTGTTTGAAAATCCTGGCCATACGGAAATCAGAGATCTTTGGATTCATATTTTTATCTAGCAAATATTGCTAGCCTTAAGATCTCTATGTATAACACGCATTCTTGAGTATTTATGCAGGTAAAGCAAACTCTGAGCAATTCCTTCAATGATTTTCCATCGTTTTGGCCAGTCTAGCAGCGCCTTCCGGGTTTCATCTAGTTAAACATTTTAGTATATACAAGTCAGATAAGACAGACATGTAACAATATTCAAATCATATAAATTGTAATTAGTTTGATTTATTATTTACCAAAGAGAAAGAAATCTAAACTCTTGTTAGGCATGTACTCGTAAATCAACATCTTTTCTTCTCCATGAATACAACAACCTAGAACACACACAAGATTCGTATGTTGAAGTTTGGCAATAAGTATAAGTTCGTTCTTGAATTCCAAAAGCCCTTGTCCTGATGTTCTTGAAAGCCTTTTGATTGCAATTTCTCGTTCATCACTAAATTTCCCCTGTTCTCAAAATTACATTATCTTACATTGAAGAAAGCCTCTACTGATTTTAAGCATATGAACAACATCAAGATAACAAGTACCTTATAAACAGGCCTGAAACCACCTTCGCCAAGCTTATTCTCACTCGCAAAATTATTTGTGGCAGCTACTATAGTAGCAAAACTAAACACCATTAAGTCACTTCCTTTTCTGCCATTTCTTTCAATATTACTTGCACCCTTGAAGCTTTCGGAAGCTATTAGCTCAAGGAAATATTCATCATCCCTGTTTTCCTCTACAATAAAAAGAAACATAGATTAGAAACTGAAATACTTATAAACATCATAGATTTTACCATATTAGCATGAATATCAATGACATACCTTCTTGTCTACGTTTTCTCTTTTTAAGATACCACAATAGACCGGGACAAAAGATAACTTAAATTCCAAAATACATCCCTCTGGTTTGCCCTTTGTTTTGCTTTACATCCCTAAACTTTTTTTTTGGCACAAAACCATCCCTCCGTTAGTAATGTTGGCACAAATACATCCCTCTGTTAGCAAATTCAGTTAATAAGGACTAACGGTGCAAATATTTCTCCGTTATCTCCTAACGGAAGAGAAAATATTTGCACTGTTAGTCCTTAGCACAAATACATCCCACCACCACCCAACGCCACCTCCTCCCACCACCACCCAACGCCACCTCCACCCACCACCACCGCCACTACTGCCACCACTACACCACCACCTCTACTCACCACCACTACAACATCACCACCAACCACCACCTATTTTTGTTGATGGTGGTGGTGGGTGGCGGTGATGGTGGATGGTGGTGTGTGGATGTGGTGGTGTAGTAGTGGTGGTGTGTGGATGTGGTGGTGTAGTAGTGGTGGTGGGTGGAGGTGGTGGTGTAGTGGTGTCAGTGGTGGTGGTGGTGGTGTAGTGGATGTAGTGGTGGAATTGGCGTTGGTGGTTTAGTGGTGGCAGTGGTGGCGGTGGTGGTGGTGGTGTAGTGGTGGCAGTGGTGGCGGTGGTGGTGGTGTAGTGGTGGCAGTGGTGGTGGTGGGTGGAGGTGGCGTTGGTGGCAGTAGATGGCGATGGTGGAGGTGGTGGTTGGGTGGTGGTGGATGGAGGTGGCGTTGGGTGGTGGTGGGTGGCATTGGGTGGAGGTGGGGTGGTGAGGTTGGGTGAAGGTGGCGTTGGGTGGTGGTGGGTGGTGGTGTGTGGATGTGGTGGTGTAGTGGTGGGTGGCGGCCGTGAGGTGGGGGTGGTGGCGTTGGGTGGTGGTGGGTGGAGGTGGTGGTGGGTGGAGGTGGCGTTGGGTGGTGGTGGGTGGAGCTGGTGGTTTAGTGGTGGCGGCAGTGGAGGTGGGGGTGGTGGCGTTGGGTGGTGGTGGGTGGAGGTAGCGGTGGATGTGGTAGGTGGCGGTGGGTGGTAGGTGGCGGTGGAGTGCACCGTTAGTCCTTAGGACTAACGATGCAATTTATTTTATTGCATTGTTAGTCCTAAGGACTAACGGTGCAAATATTTTCTCTTCCGTTAGGAGATAACAGAGAAATATTTGCACCGTTAGTCCTTATTAACTGAATTTGCTAACAGAGGGATGTATTTGTGCCAACTTTACTAACGGAGGGATGGTTTTGTGCCAAAAAAAAGTTTAGGGATGTAAAGCGAGACAAAGGGCAAACCACAGGAATGTATTTTGGACTTTACTCTAACTAGAAAGATCCCAATAACAATGGGAGCCCAAATCCAGTTTCTAGCCTTTCCTGTGTATAATGTCGATCTCGTGTTAGATCTTGAGGCCATATACTGTCTCAAATTTTATAAGCAACATTATTAAACTTAGAATACTTCGGCATTTATGCTATCTAAAGTGAATGTGAGCTTCATCTATAATTATCAAAAGTAGAGGTGTAATAATCAACGGGTAGGCAATGGGTCAAAAAAGGTATTATCAATGTGGGTTGAGTTGGGTTGGGTCGACACAAATTGAAACATTTACTTGCAAACAAACATATAAATGATTAGTGTGTCAAGTATGATATGAAGATTTCAATAAGAATCTAGATTTCAGATAAAATGATTTAAGACACTTTATCATTTTCACATTTAAAATACACTTTGGGCTACTTTTGACCGTACTCTATTAGATTACAAATATTACCTGTTTGACCCGTTACAGATGAAAATGACACGAATTAACCCAATCTAAGTAAATGGGTCGATATTGCTACCTCTATATCTAAGCAGAAAATAGAAATATAGTTTACCAACATATCTCATTCTAACAATAACGATTATTTACCTTTACTTGTAGTTGGAGAAATAAGCACATACTTCGATACAGATGTCCCTTGACCATTGATCGTAAAGTTATTAAGAGATTTGGTTCCGGTCCATATTGCACAGCCAGTTCCATTACTACTACTCGTATACCCCACACAACCACAATCATTCCAACATCTCAGCATACAATCACTAAGGACTAGGCTTACATTACTATCAAATGAATTGCTAGTCATAGCCGGAGAAAAATCTCCATTCAATTCAAGAAATAGATCATCATCACTTCTACACCGAGGCAAGTTAGAACTTGCAACACACCCAGTATCTGACTCAAATCCGTAACAAAATTCAGGACTCCAATATAAAGAGCTATCACCATCTAGAATTTGCCCATCTGGAGTTAAAGTCCACATGGGCATAACACCATTAAACCCACGATAACTAAAATATCTTTCGTCGTTAGTGTACACATAACTGAGATTGTACCAATATCGGCTAAACGGGTTGTTCAAAATCATGTACTCAAATGTTTGATTACTCAGATAATCCCCACTAGTCCAATACGGATTCCCATGTTGTCGAATCATTAATCTTTGAGAACTTTCTCCGTTAGGCTCCCAACTCAAGGTAAAAGCACCTGAATCAGGGTTGTCTTTGGTGAGCCAAGACGTTAAGTTCCAAGTCTGACCTGTTCTAAGGTCAGCCCCAAGTTTCATACCTGGTAAAAGTACATTGGTAGGATGATCAAAACTCTGCCAGATAATACTATTATCTGTTTCATTCCTCAACTGAAAGTTACCAGTGTCTTCAAGAGACGCAATCAAGTTAGAATCAGGACCAGATTGATTATCAGATATATTTACTAGAGTTGTTCCCCCAGAAGATATGATCAGTTTGCTAGTATTGGGATTGATCATAAGGACGCTAGAATTTGATATGATCGGTATGGATGGGTTAGCT
The DNA here is from genome assembly GCA_910596185.1 of Chrysanthemum makinoi. Taxonomy (NCBI): domain Eukaryota; kingdom Viridiplantae; phylum Streptophyta; class Magnoliopsida; order Asterales; family Asteraceae; genus Chrysanthemum; species Chrysanthemum makinoi. The sequence continues at coordinate 40,377,045 of OU343217.1, forward strand.
ACCCATACTCTCCTAAGCTGATCATCGTTAGTATACCAAATTCCTTAATAAGTAAAATTTATCGCAGGTACGGGGAAGAAGCCTAGCGTGAAGTTGTTACCTGGCGAAACGAGCTCAGATGAGATGTTGAGTTGGTCACCAAGTGTGATCGTTGAAACACCCTTAGCAGGATTGGTTAATAAGTTGGTAGATAGGATTGTTAAGATGATGAGAGTGATCATTTTTGTTAACACTTGTGCAATGTGTTATTTTTTATGTGCTTATTGGACTTTTATACTTATGGTCTTATGGATGCTAATGATATATTGTTATCAGCTGTCAACATAGATGTTTGAATATTCGACTTTTATACTTATGGATGCTAATGATATTTCCTTTAGTTGACAAAGTTTGAATATTTCAATGTCCATCCAAATGCAAAGTGGCTAAGTGCCTAAGGTAGTGTTTGATAACAACTTAATGTGTCTTAATTGAAAAATAGACAAGTTAATTAAGTCATCAAATGGATGTTTGTTTAGTGCTTAAAACTATCATGTGACTTTCTAGAAAAAGCCAAGGAGATGAGGGTCTACAAATTAAGTCATCCCTTTTTTTCCTAATTTTACATGTTTAACCTCCCACTTCTTAACTTTATTTCAAATAAAAGGGTATAACAGTATTTTTTACTAATTGAGACACTTTATTCAGCACACAAAACAAACAACCATTTATTCATCTATAAACAGACATCATATATCTAGACAGACACTAAGTGTAAAGTTTGAATATTTCAATGGTTGGATATGAGTTTGAATTTTTACAACTGGTATATTTGCTCATCCAAAATATATACGGGAATTTGGACTTTTGTTCAAGCTTTTGGATATATTTAAGTCCTTTAAGATTGTTATCATTTTATTTAAAGCTGAAAAAGTATATGATTAATAACACAAGGCAAGGAGCTAGAAAAAGTACTAAGAATTGAGTTTTTTATTTTCTATTTTATTTTTTATTTTTTTTGGGGGGCTACTGTAAATTTTGGTTTGTGATGAATTAAGCTGGGCTAAATTGTGTGTTAAGATGAAATTTTAAAAAAATTAATAATATATTTAGACTAATTCATTAAAATTATTATTTTTAAGTGTTTTAAAGCTAATTTAATATATTGTAATGTAGATGTTCTTATGATTTCAATATTTCATACAAATACTTTACTCATTTTCTTAACAAATTGCCAGTGAATTAGAGGTGCAAATATACAGGTTCAAACCGGTTTTCGGGTTTTAAAAAACCGGTTAGAAAAAACTGGTTTTTTAAAATACTTATTTTCAGTTAGATCGGTTTTAAAAAATCGGAAGGAAATCGGTTATTTACCGGTTATTAGACCGGTTAAAACCGGTTTTTCTAACCAGTTATTTGAAAAAACCGGGTTTAACTGGTTATATAACCCGTAAAAACCGGTCTCCCCCTAAACCAAAAACCGGTCTAATCGGTTTGGTAAAAAAAAAACGGTCCAGTTATTATATAATCAGTTTTTTTTTCAAAACCGGTTTTGATTATTTGACCGATAAAAAAAAAAACGGTTTAGTATTGCATCTCTACCTAATAAATGCATTTATGGGCTTTTCTAAAAAATGTGTATTTATGGGCCAATGAATGACATGACTTCATACATATAGGCTATAGCCCATTCAAAGCATAATGATAGAAAGAGCAACCCATTGTGAAATTTCCTCATAATTGGCCCGTTCTAATAATGGTAATTTAAGGGTGTTCATCGGTTCGGTTATTGGGTTGTTCGGTTTATTCGGTTCGGTTAAATTTTTTTTTTGGGTATAACCGAAAACCGAATAGAATTAAAATTGATTAAACCGAAGTGAATAACCGAAAACCAAACTCCTATAACCGAAAATCAAACCGAATTACATAATTTTAATTAATTATTTATTTATTTATATAAATTTTTAGCAAAAAAAGATTTTTTTAAGCATAGAAAATGTTATATTTATAGTATGAAATAGTTTTAATATCTTTTTTTATATATAAATATATTAAAAAAAATTCAAATTTATTTGAATTCGGTTTTCGGTTTAGATGGCTACAATCATAACCGAACTGAGAACCGAATATTTAATTTGGTTCGGTTCGGTTTTGGCAAATTCGGTTTAGTTACAAGTTCGATTCGATTATTTTCAGTTTGGTTCGGTTTCGATATTCGGTTTATTTGGGTATTACCCAAACTATGAACACCCCTAAATGGTATTGCGTTCATGTCTTTGATTTTTGTAACTTTCTTTTGGAAAAAAGTGTGGAGTCTAACTTCTATTTTAGTCCTTATTGTACTTTTTTGATTTAGTAAGTATTGTGTTTCTTGGTCTTTATTGTACCACTAGTATAACCAGAAGCAGCCTCTCTATCTTAGGTATGTTGTCCCAAACTCTAGATCGAAATATATAGATTGCAAAGTGTATGAAATGAATAAGTATATTTGTCTAAATCTTCTAAACGTTGTACATACAAAATGTATATATATGTTTCTAACCGGTTCCTTGAACCGTTGTAACCTTTCGGTGTAATAACCGAATTTGTAACTAACTTTGTAACTACCTTTTGTAACTTCCATGTAACTACCAAATGGTTACAAACTTTCTAACTAACACGTTTGGTCCTTCGTGTATTAATATTTACATAAGAAGCAATGAGTAAGATTATGCGTTCACATTCTCCTCCTTAATATTGATCGTTGCTTCGTCCTAAGTCTTGAACTCCGAGCATTTGTCGCATAGTGACGCACTTCAATCTTGGTAGAGCCTTCGTTAGAATATCTGCTCTTTGTAGTTCTCCGCTGACATGTTCCACATTGATGTGCCCATTCTCTACGCATTCACGAATGAAATTGTAGCGAATATCGATGTGCTTGCTTCTTTCATGAAAAATTGGGTTCCTAACGAGTGCTATTGCTGAAACGTTGTCGACCTTCAGCGTTATCCTTTTCTCTTCCCATCCAGTTAAGTCACTAAGCAGTCGTTTTATCCATAAAGCTTGACATGCTGCTGCAGTAGCCGCCATGAATTCTAATTCACATGATGATAACGCCACTGTTGGTTGCTTCTGAGTACACCAGGTAATAGGTGACTCTCCGAAATAAAATACTATCCCAGTAGTTCCTTTTCCTTAATCGGTGTTGATCCCATAACTACTGTCGCTGTAACCTGTAATCTTGCAGCCGCCTTCTTTCTTGTATATTATGTCATGCTCCTTTGTTCCTTTGATATATCGGATTACTTGCTTTACCGCCTTCAGTGATGATCCTTCGGGTCTTGCATGAATCTGTTGAGTAGTCCGACTGAGTAACTAAGATCTGGTCTTGTATGTAGTAAGTACCTGAGACTTCCAATTAAGCTTCTGTAATAAGTTGCGTCAACTAAGTTTCCATCTTCCGCCTTGACCAACTTAGTACCGGTATCCATTGGTATCTTTGTATCATTACTATCCGCCTTACTTTTTTCCTTCAAGATCTTGTTAATATAACTTGTCTGCTTGATTGTAATCTCTCCTCCTGCTATGTGACTTCTATCCCAAGGTAATAAGCTAACAATCCTAAGTCACTCATTTCAAACTTGTCTTTCATCTAGTATTTAAATTCTTCTATTTCCTTCCTTGGAGTGCCTGTGATTATCAAATCATCTACGTAGACTCCAACTATAAGTGTAGAATTCTTGCTTCTCTTTGTATAAACTGCTTGTTCGAGATTACACTTCTTAAAGTCTAAGGACTTTAAAGTTTGATCAAGCTTCACATTCCAAGCTCTTGGCGCTTGTCTTAAGCCATATAACGCTTTAGTAAGCTTATAGACTTTCCCTGAATTTCCTTGCTGAGTAAATCCTTCAGGTTGTGTAACGTAGACTTCTTCCTTCAAATCTCCATGTAAAAAAGCCGATTTTACATCTAAGTGATGTACTTGCCAACCATGATATGCTGCTAATGCTAATATCAACCGAACTGTCTCTATCCGAGCAACTGGTGCAGATACTTCATCGAAGTCTATTCCTTGTTCTTGTACATATCCTTTTGCTACTAACTGTGCTTTGTATTTGATGATCTTTCCTTTTGCATCCCTCTTGGTATTGTAAACCCATTTGAGTCCTATTGCCTTCTGATTTTCTGGCAATGTTGTAAGAGTCCATGTATTATTCTTGTTGATTGAATCTAATTCAATCTCTATGGCCTCAATCCATTTCTCGTCTGTTGATGCTTCCTTATAGTTACGGGATTCTTCTTCCGTAAACAGTAAACTTTGAGGTTCAACTCTACGTGCATACTTATATATTTCCGTCATATCTCTGTATTCACGTACTGGTGTATCATCAAATCTATCTCTTGAGTTCTCTGCCGAACTAGTAGTAGCCTCTTCTGAGTGTGGGTCGTAATTGTATGTCGGTGGTGTGATTGGTGAAACTGGACCATGAATCTGATCATGTTCATGATACGTGTTATCATCGTTTTCTGTGTTGACTGGTGTAAGGTTTTCATTGTCAACTTGATCTACCACAAAACTAGCCCAAAATGTGTCTTGTGTACTCGTTTCCTCTTCATCTTTATTCCAGTCCCACGGTTTTGTTTCCATAAACTTTACGTCCATACTAACATGTTTCTTTTTTACTATCAGATCATATAACCTACATGCTTTTGATCCTTCCTCTACTCCTAAGTAAATCATTGGTATGCTTCTGTCATCCAGCTTCTTTAAGTGAGGTATTGTTATTTGTGCATAAGCTGTGCATCCGAATATTCTTAGGTATTCCAGATTTGGTTTTCTGTTGTAGTGTGCCTCATATGGAGTTTTATCTGCCAGGGCCCTTATAGATACCCTGTTGAGTATGTAAATTGCATGTTTAACTGCTTCCGCCCAAAAAGTTAAGGGTAACTTCACCACTTTCATCATACTCTTCGTAGTTGATAACATTGTCCTATTTCTTCTCTCCACTACTCCATTCTGTTGTGGTGAGTAAGGTGCTGTCAACTGTCGTGCTATTCCATTTTCCTTACAGTACTTTGTGAATTCATCTGATGTAAATTCATCACCTCTATCCGTTCTTAGCATCCTTAATTTCATTCTCATCTCCATTTCTATCTTCTGTCTAAATTCCTTGAATGTACTAAATGCCTCATCTTTCGATGTCAGAAAGTAGGCCCACATTAAACGTGTACAATCGTCCACTAACAAGAAAATGAGTTTCTTGCCAGAGTGTGTGGCTGGACTTATAGGACCGCAAAGGTCTCCATATATTAAGTACAATGGGTTCTTTGATATGAATTTAGCTTGATTTGGAAATGGTATTCTACTGTGTTTTCCTAATACGCATGCATCACAAATCTGTCCGGCATGATTTATTCTTGTTATTCCTTCCACTAGACCCTTCCTAGTCATCTTGTTGATATCGTCAAAGTTCAGATGACCTAATCTAGCATGCAAAAACTATGCTTGGTTATCTACATTTGCTAAGAGACATATAGGTGCTTCTATCTGTAATTGAATACTGTAAAGTCGATTTTTAGATCTTTCAACCTTCATCAACAACTTCTTGCTCTTATCATGCAAAGTCAACTTGTTTCCCTCCATAATGACATTACAACCTATCTCCGTAAGTTGTCCTAGACTTAGTATGTTGCTCTTGAGGTTTGGTATATAGTATACATCCGATACTATCTTCTGTTCCTGGTTTCTACAAGCTAACAATATAGACCCTCTACCCATTATCTGTATATACGATATGTGGAAAACTAGAAGGGGGGTTGAATAGTTTTACCAATTTAAAACTTCCTTTTAAATATTTAGATCGACTTATGTCAATCTATTTGGTTGTTTATGTTGGATGTTGATAGATAGATATATAAACGTGTAATGAAAGATAAAGAGTAAGAAGCACATCACCACGACACAAGTTATTTATAGTGGTTCGGCTACAAGGACACCTTCCTTGCCCTACTCCATTCCCCGAGTTACCTACTCGAGAGTTCGTAAGCACTACACCAATCTCCTTATGGCGGAGAAGCCTTCACAACGTCGCTTAACGTTTTTCCGGTACACAGCTAAATACCGAGTTCTTTCACACCAAGGCGAACCACACCTAACACAACGTCGCCTACCCTTTATACGGTGCTAGGCTAACCACCGAGTTCTTTCACACCAAGGAGAACTAATCCTATCACAACGTCACCTACCCTTTATTAGGTACTAGGCTAAGCACCTAGTTCCATTACTATGGAGGAACTACTACCCTTCACAACACAACACCTAATCTCAAGGAGATCTACTCCTTGTTACAACACCATCAAGGATATCACCATCCTTGTAAATAAACAAATACTTATATGTATAACGATGCACCTCATCGATTATATGACCTAGGCATTCTTCCCAAATGCTACTTGATTTGATTCTTCGGCATCCTTCACTAATGCCTTTGACACAACGCTTGGCACCTTTCACTAATGCCTTCGTCTTGACACCTTTAGCATTCTTCAATAATGCTTAGACACGGATGATGAACATCTTTCACTAATGCTTTCATCTTGACACTTTCGGAATTCTTCACTAATGCCTTCAACCCAACATCTATGGAGAAAGGAAGAACTATCAACAAGAGAACCTTAGTTGTCTTGATGATGACGAAGCATTGCAACTCATGGACTTGAGCTTGCATGTCTTCAAGAGGTGGTGATCTCTCCTTTAAGAGGAACCTAGAAGATCACACAAAAATAAAATACAAACAACATAGATCACTTGGATCTGAGGTTAGAGGGTTAGAATACTTGGGGGAAGTATGTATGTAAAGTAATGCATAGAAAGGAAGAAATGACTCTCTATTTATAGAGAAAATTCTCTACTGTTCCCCGGATCCCACAGATCCCTTCCACTTGGGATCCGGCTAGCACAAAGCCAGGGATCCGTGGAACGCTCCTCTTTGCCCATGGGTATTTTTGGTTATGGGTCATGGGTCATGGGTCATGGGTCATGGGTCATGGGTTGATCCATGGTTTTCTGTCTAGATACAATGAACTTGGTTAAGTGGTATATATAAAACCATGGGTTATGGGTCAATACCATTTGCTAGTTTTTACCCATTTTAGTATTTACATGTTTTTACCCATTTTTGGTATTTACATGTTTTTACCCATTTTAGTATACTTAGTTTAAGTATGTGCTAACCCAATATGTAAACATTAGTTGTTGTACATATATATCTAAATCATAAAATCACTTATACTTGTTTTAGTGTTTTATGTGAAAACGTAAGTGTGTTAGGAAACTATTAACTCAAACTATTTACGTATTCTATTTGTTTCGTTAAAATGATTTTATGTTTGTTATCGACAAAACATTAGAAGATCGTAAAATATAAATAAACGAATTTACGGCTTTTTTGTATTAACAATCTCCCCCTTTTTGTTGATGACAAAACATAAAATTATTTTAAGGAAAATCTAAAATTCGTAAAAGTTTGAATTTGTAGTTTTTACTTTCTTCTCCCCCTTTTTGTCGAAACAAAAGTGTTAAAAGAAACTAACACAATTTTTATAAGAAAAGGTATGTAAAAATGTAAAGAGAGCAAGTGACGGGAATGGAACTCGTCTTAACTCCCCCTTGACGAGTCCATCCCTTTGAAAGGGCGTCAAGGACATAGCGTAAAATAAACTAATTGTGTTTGCAATTAAGTTTGAAAATGGTTCGTCTAAGTGATGAAAACATGCTCCCCCTCGAATATTGCAAAGTTGCAATGGGGTATCATGAAGTGTAATCCAAAATTGGATTAAGTTGCAAATGATTTTGCAATGTCGTTCGACACAAAGCTCCCCCTAGTTTTATGGTGTCAACATCTTCATGTGTATTTTGAATAACTACAAAACAAAGGTTAGAAAACAAGAGTATAGTGCACAATTTACTGCAAATAAGACTCATGTTAGTAGTAAATTGTACTTCTGTGCTACGGATCCCACGGTTCCCTTCTTGGAGGGATCTGTCTAGGTATTTGGGAGGGATCCGGCTATCTGTTTGATAGTTTCTTCAGCAATAAGAATGTTCCATTCAATGCTAATGAAGATGTGAAATAACAAGCACAATGCACTAAATAAATATAGCATATAGATATTCATTCAAATAAAAACAAGAGATAATCGAACAAATCCCTAAAACAAGAGAATGAACTAGCCAAACAAGTGCTACTAATGCTAATGAGTTACCCCAAACTTTAGATTCAACTAAAAGCTTAATGACGATAAATGATGAGATGATTTTTCCTAAACATTCTAAGTTTGAGCTTGTAGTTCATGTATCAATCTATCTAGTTCATGTTTCAATCTTTCAGCATGTTTACAATGATAGCAATCCTTGTCATGGTTTTGAGTTTCTTGAAGTGGAAGTTCAAGTGAAGTGGGTTGAGGATCTTCAAATGATTGTGAGGTGGCTCTAGGCACTAATGATGTTGGTTGAGTTGTGGAGGGTATGTTTGGTATAGTAGAATTAGGTGATGAAATCCTAGTGGGAACACTCTTCTTGGGAATTAGTTTGATTGGTTTCCTTGGTGTGGGAGAAATCCTAGCATTGGTGGACTTAACCGGAGATGATTCGGTTGAGGAAACTTCATGTATGATTCTAGCAAGTTTCTTGGGTGGTTCTTGAGTGGATGAGTTAGCACTAGGAGCCTTAGTCATAGTGATGATGGTACTAGTAAGAACTTCTTTAGTTGATGATTTTTAAGATGTGATTGAGAGTGGTGACTTAATCCTAAGGTTGTTTGGTTTATAAAGGATAATTTGAATTAGAAAATTAAATTCTTGGCCACTTAGAGGACTAAGCATGCTCTTGGGGTTTTGATCAGCTCTAGGAGGATAATTAATGAATGCTAAAAGTGGTTAGAGAACCAAAAGGTGACTTGAATTCGAATATGGAAGCTGGTTTATGCTTTCTGCATCTACGGATCCCGCGGATCCCTCTCAGAGGATCCGCCGGTTAAAGACCGGATCCGGCTATCAGACAGGATTTAGGTGAAGTTATTATGCTTTTGTAAGGTTTATTATTAATGGATTTCGAGGTTTTGACTTAATTTTGAAGTCTCTAGCTGTTGGATATCTTAAATCTTCAACCATATCAAGTAATGGTGTTTGATGACTAAGGTGTTCCTAGTAATATGGCTTATAAAGGGAAGAGCTTGGCAATTGTATTTAAGACTTAATCCACTAATGTTCTTGGAAATGTGATGATCAACATGCACAAGGTTGAGATTCAGAGGTTCACTGATCTAGGAACTCATTTAAGATGAGATGGAGTGTTTGAGTTAGGAAGATGAGTTGAAATGATTGTTTTAGCAAGGTTTCACATACACTGTCACCCGGATCCCACGGTTCCCTCCTTTGAGGGATCCGGCTAGGCTAATCCTAGGGATCCGGCTCTCAGCAGTTATAACAGGTTTGAAATAAGGTTTCTAAGAGCTAAAGCCTATCGAATGTTTCAGTTCTCCTAAGTGTTTAAGATGAAAGGGTACTTGAATGATCAAAGGTAATAAGTGTTATAGCAAATGATTGCTTCTTATGGAAAGGAGATGGGACAAGATGACTACCAAAGGATGTCCAAGGATAACACTAAGAGTTTTGTGGTGTTAAGTCATAATAAATGATCCTAGTGATCAGATTTAAGCTTGAGGTAAAATTTAAAAAAATCTTAAAAATCACAAGAATTGAAAAAGCTAATTTTTGTATCACTTTGAGATAAAAATGGTTTGAGACAATTTCCTAAAATTGTTTAATTTGTCCACTTAAGTGTTTTGAAAGATGAGAAACATTTTGTGAGTTATTGAGGCAGAAATATGGTGAGCATTGATGTGTTGATAAATCAAGAGGCATTTTGACTAAGATTTTAAGTAAGCCTTTAGTGAGTCTAAGCCTTTCTCATCCTTGAAATGGTTCTAGTTAGATTCTAAAATCATATGCTTAGCTAGTGAGATGTTATCTAGACAGTTATCTTGATGTAAGAAATGCTGAATTGCTGATCTGATGTCACGGATCCCACGGTTCCCTCAAAGGAGGGATCCGGCTAGGCTAATCCTAAGGATCTGGCATCTGCAGATCAGAAACTTCACAGAATGTTGTGGAGACTTTGCACACTAATAAATCATTAAACTAAACAATAAGAACAAGCATGACATTACATAAACACCAATTATAACGTCATGATATGGTAACAATATCCAAATTACCGTAAACCAAAGTGCTAAAACATAAACATCCAATCATAAGAAAGTAAGCATATTCCTATTGTCTCTTTCGTCAATCATTTCTTTTCCTTTTTGAAGGCTTAGTGATGTTGTAAGCAAGGTTTTGAATCATGCCCCTCAATTGTTTAAATTCCACGGTCTCGTTTGGAATGGTTGGAAGTTGTTTGTGGTACTCAAGGATTTCCAATTTGATGTTGGCTACGGGGTCGACGTCTTCCTCATCTTCTTCTTCACCGGCCGAGGAGTCCGAGAGAGCTTCAGGTTTCTCTCCATAACCATGAACCATTTAGAGCGTTGTTTGGTAAAAGGTACCATGACGTGATCGGAAAGGTAATGATCATCGTTAATAGGAGATGGTTGCAATGTACCAACATACTTACAAAGTCGTGTTAGGAGCATACCATATGGAAGTACCATGTTGGAAGCTTTGAATACCCTAGCCATTCTCCTTACCATGTAATAGGCAAGATTAAATGGCCTTTGGTGGGTAAGACAATAGATCATTTGCACAAGACATGCGTTTGGATGATCTTTGTTTCCAACTAGGCTAATAACATTTTCCCTAAGGATTTCTTCCCATTTTCTAAACATGGGATGCATTTCGAAAAGTTCCATTTGAAAGGGATCACGGTGAATAAGCTTTCTGTTACGGTCGTAACGAGATTGGTCGGTCCTAACTTTGAAGATAGTATCTCTAATGGTTTCGGGATTGTCGAGAGGAGTATTATAGAGAGGCTTAGGATCAAGTGCAAGGTTTTGAGCGTTAATTGCCCAATCTTGAGAGTACATACAAATTCCTTCACAAGGAATGCGAAGAATTTGAGCAAAGGTGTTGAGAGGAAAAGTAAAATTTTGTTTGTTGATGATGAAGGCGATTGAGATGCTATTGTCGGTGTTTCTAATGATCCTAAAGCTTTTGTAAAATTCAAAAATGAAGACCGGACAAATTTGTTCATCTATGTTAAGGAGACAATCAAAGTTGATTGTTGAGAAAACTTGACGAATGTCAGTATCTTCAAGGAAACATTCCTTGACTACACGACCTTCGTGGATAAGTCGTTTTACAAGGCTTTTGAATATTTGACGGTCGGTTTTGGTCAATCCCTTTTTACGATAGTAGTGAGTAAGGTAATGGACGGTGTCATGATGATCTTGTTGAGTGGCTTTGGGCACGGTTGGTCCTAAAAATACAAATTTTCAATTAAGAAAAATTAGTTGGAATGGGTTTATGGTTTTGATTTGTATTAACAATGTTGTGAACACAAAGTGATTTTGTTAAAATCCCCCTTTTCATGATTAATTTGAAAAACCCTAATTGAGTTAATTGATTAGATATTAAGAAACCATAAACCCTAGGATGAGGATGATGAAAGTTAGAACAAGTTAATGTAATTACTTACAATGGTGTTCTAGGAGGGAATGCTTGAAAGTACGGAAGCCAATAAGGATGAATTATGTAGCTTGGTCGTTTTTGTGTTGTGTGAATAGAGGGAAAAACAATCAGTGGTGAATTTTTGAAAGCATATAGCTGAGTTCTGTTCCACGGTTCCCCCAGATCCTTTATGTTTGGGATCCGGCTAGTACAACTAGAGGGATCCGGCTACTGTGGACAGAAAAGGAGTTGTTTGGCATTATTTTTGTAGTAGGCTTACAAATTAGCTTGCTAAAAAATAGTTCGGAGGTATTAGATGAAGATTGTTTTTGGATGACGGCTTTTGATGAATCACATATCGAGGGTTCATATGTGATGACGGCGTTAGTTTGACGAATCAAAGGAGTATTATTCCGATGATGAAAAAGACGGGAAAGTGACGAAAGAGACTTCTAACGATGTTAGTGATAAATAAACAAAGAGAACTTATGAAAATAAATTGAACTCATGTAACCTATCTAATGAAAAGTAAAACATACCTTTATGCTTCTTGGTTTGGCATAATACCAAAGATACTTCATGAGCTTTTAAAGTAATCATTTGTACTTGGTGTACGTAAGTTGTGATTACTTTTTAGATCCTTCCTTGAATGTTGACTTCATTATTCTTTGAATGAAGATTTTGGAGAGATTCTAGCATGAAGATTTCTTAGGAACAAAAGTTGTTAGAATCATCTATCAATGTCCAACAAAATGATTTAAAAAAAAATTGACCCAAAAAAAATCCTTCTTTGTAGTTTTCAAACATACACGGATCGTATCAAGTCTTTAAAGTACAACATACTTTAAGAAACTTGGTAACGAAGCTCTGATGCCAATTGTGAAAAACTAGAAGGGGGTTGAATAGTTTTACAAATTTAAAACTTCCTTTTAAATATTTAGATCGACTTATGTCAATCTATTTGGTTGTTTATGTTGGATGTTGATAGATAGATATATAAACGTGTAATGAAAGATAAAGAGTAAGAAGCACATCACCACGACACAAGTTATTTATAGTGGTTCGGCTACAAGGACACCTTCCTTGCCCTACTCCACTCCCCGAGTCACCTACTCGAGAGTTTGTAAGCACTACACCAATCTCCTTATGGCGGAGAAGCCTTCACAACGTCGCTTAACCTTTTTCCGGTACAAAGCTAAATACCGAGTTCTTTCACACCAAGGCGAACCACACCTAACACAACGTCGCCTACCATTTATACGGTGCTAGGCTAACCACCGAGTTCTTTCATACCAAGGAGAACTAATCCTATCACAACGTCGCCTACCCTTTATTAGGTACTAGGCTAAGCACTTAGTTCCATTACTATGGAGGAACTACTACCCTTCACAACACAACACCTAATCTCAAGGAGATCTACTCCTTATTACAACACCATCAAGGATATCACCATCCTTGTAAATAAACAAATACTTATATGTATAACGATGCACCTCATCGATTATACGACCTAGGCATTCTTCCCAAATGCTACTTGATTTGATTCTTCGGCATCCTTCACTAATGCCTTTGACACAACGCTTGTCACCTTTCACTAATGCCTTCGTCTTGACACCTTTAGCATTCTTCAATAATGCTTAGACACGGATGATGAACATCTTTCACTAATGCTTTTATCTTGACACTTTCGGAATTCTTCACTAATACCTTCAACCCAACATCTATGGAGAAAGGAAGAACTATCAACAAGAGAACCTTAGTTGTCTTGATGATGACGAAGCATTGCAACTTACGGACTTGAGCTTGCACGTCTTCAAGAGGTGGTGATCTCTCCTTTAAGAGGAACCTAGAAGATCACACAAAAATAAAAGACAAACTACATAGATCACTTGGATCTGAGGTTAGAGGGTTAGAATACTTGGGGGAAGTATGTGTGTAAAGTAATGCATAGAAAGGAAGAAATGGCTCTCTATTTATAGAGAAAATTCTCTCTGTTCCCGAATCCCACGATCCCTTCCACTTGGGATCCGGCTAGCACAAAGCCCGGGATCCGTGGAACGCTCCTCTTTGCCCATGGGTATTTTTGGTTATGGGTCATGGGTCATGGGTTATGGGTTGATCCATGGTTTTCTTTCTAGATACAATGAACTTGGTTAAGTGGTATATATAAAACCATGGGTTATGGGTCAATACCATTTGCTAGTTTTTACCCATTTTAGTATTTACATGTTTTTACCCATTTTTGGTATTTACATATTTTTACCCATTTTAGTATACTTAGTTTAAGTATGTGCTAACCCAATATGTAAACATTAGTTGTTGTATATATATATATCTAAATCATAAAATCACTTATACTTGTTTTAGTGTTTTATGTGAAAACGTAAGTGTGTTAGGAAACTATTAACTCAAACTATTTACGTATTCTATTTGTTTCGTTAAAATGATTTTATGTTTGTTATCGACAAAACATTAGAAGATCGTAAAATATAAATAAACGTTTTTACGGCTTATTTGTATTAACACGATCCATCTCCAAAACGTACTCGTCCTGTTACGCTTTCATCAATATCCCTAAAATGACTCTTTATTCCCGTCATATGGTTACTTGCACCATTATCTAAATACCATATGCTTGTATCTGCTGTAGAATATTTTCCTGGTTGAATTTGGCCTTCATTCAACAACACGTCCTTGTGTTCAGTTTCGTGCATAGTCATTAATAGTGATGGTTCATCGTCCTCTAAGATAAGGTTTGATTGTTCCTGAGTTGTTGATGTTCCTCTACAATCTTTCTTAAGATGTCCAAGTTTCTGACACTTGTAACACCGTACTTTACTCAAATCCCACTCACTTTTATTCTTATCCGAATTTCCTTTGTGATTTGAGTTCCCTCCTTGTGAGTTATTTCTATTTCTATTATTCTGCCAGTTCCCTCGTGAGAAATTTGATTTCCCTCCACATTTATAAAAACGTTTTCTATTTCCTGAGTGTTCGCCATGTGCGAATAATAAGTTTTCCTGGCTTTCTACTTGCCCTCCTTTCCGAAGTTTTATCCTTTCCTCAAATGCCTTGAGTCTCCCAGTGATCTCATCTAAAGTGATATCGTCGAGATCACTTGTCTGTTCTATGGATGCTCCTATCTGAATGAACCTATCTGGTGTGGAGTCTAATAGTTTTTGTACTAAAAGTGATTCATCCAAAGTTTTCCCTAGTTCTTTTGCCTTCGTGGCATAGCCGTTTAGTTTAGCTGTAAATGCATCCACCGTCTCATCTTCCTTCATCTGAAGTGAGTTAAACCCAATCATCAATGATTGTAACCATGATTGTTGCACTCTATCTTCTCCAACGTGTCTTTTCTTTAACGAATCCCATAATTCCTTAGCCGTTTTACAACCCGCTACTTGTAAAATCACATCTTCGGTCAACGCTTGATATAGGAAAGCAGTAGGTTGCCTTATGCTTCTTATCATCTACTTGCGTATCTTCCTTAGGTTCTATTGCTTCCCATAAACTGTGTGCCTCTAGTATAATCTTAATTTGTATAGCCCAAAATGTGTAGTTTGTGGTTTTCAACTTAGGGCATTGATATTGTGCGATAGGTATTACGGGTTTTGGTGTAGTTCACGTGTTTGTTGCATCGTCACCGGCCATCTTAAAAGCGCTTAAAATCTTCACTTTCTAATCTAATGGGAATTATCCTTCCTAGTATGGTATCTCTACTAATATGGGAATATCTAATTTTCCGGGAATCCTAATAGTACGGGATCAATAAATAGTTCTCGCGATTTCCTAATAGTACAAAATAACTATTCTATACTATTCTAATATAATTGAAATCCAGAAAAGTTTAACATATGAACTCGATGTTGTGATGAACACAAATGTATTCCCTTTGTCTCGCGTTAGTAATATCGTTTACCAACGTTTTTTTGTTATTCCCAAGTTGGTTCCCTCGTTTCCTTGTCTCGTTGTAGTTTTGTTTTCCAATCCCAATTCGTACCCCTTGATGTCTTTCTTGTGTTCGAACCTTTTGTCCTTCGAATCACAACCACCGTTTTTTCTTCTTGTCGAATTGTCTTGTCCAACGATTATCCAAAAAACAAAGCGTATGTCTTTGTTTTTTTTCTTCGAACTCCTGTCTTGAACCAAGAAGGTCTCGGCCTTCTTTTTCTCTTCGAATTTTCTTCCTTACGAACCAATTTGAATCCCTAGGCCTCCTTTGTTGTCGAATTGGTTTATACCAATACGACAAACAAAATTGCTTTCTTTCTTTTCTCGCTTATACCACACTAACACGTTGCTTTCCTTGTACTTTGTTCTTGATTTCTTCCTTTGCTTCGAAATCAAAAAGAACTTTCCTACGTACAAAATCTTGGTACCAAACCTGGTAACCTTCACCGAAACAAAACAAATATGTTTGTTTCTAATTTTCTTCCCGTTGTTGTTGTTTCCTGATGTCGTCCCGACACTCCTCCACACAATTTCCTGAGCGCTCTACTTCTTATTTGTCACGTATACGTTTTCAATTTCTCTCCACAACAACGTTTCCCCTCGTTTTCTTCTACTTTGTGTCTTGTTCTAACCGGTTTCACAAAGTCTTCTTCCCACTCATCCTATAACCGAACGATGTGCCCTTTCCTTGCCTATGCCGCGTTAATCAGCAAACACAAAAGAAAGTATTTTTGATACCTTTCCACTCTTGTTCCACGTTTACTACGTCAAGAGTTTCCTTCCTTCCCTTCGTTGTCACCAACAAAGTTTTGCCCACCAATTCGTTTGATGTAAACGTTTGCAATCCCCTACGTAAATGATCGTGCACTATCTTCTACGTATCCTTATTCAAGTGTTTGTTTCTCTTGGAAGAGAAGAGAAAACAAAAAATTCTTCCTGCCCTCTGAACGTGATGTTCACAGCGTGTTCCCTTGGGTTGTCTCGTTAGTATTTTGGTAACCAAAATGAAGCGTATAACCACTTGCTCTTGATGCCAATTGTTGTCCCAAACTCTAGATCGAAATATATAGATTGCAAAGTGTATGAAATGAATAAGTATATTTGTCTAAATCTTCTAAACGTTGTACATACAAAATGTATATATATGTTTCTAACCGGTTCCTTGAACCGTTGTAACCTTTCGGTGTAATAACCGAATTGTTAACTAACTTTGTAACTACCTTTTGTAACCGCCATGTAACTACTAAATGGTTACAAACTTTCTAACTAACACGTTTGGTCCTTCGTGTATTAATATTTACATAAGAAGCAATGAGTAAGATTATGCGTTCACAAGGTAGGGGTAAGGTTATCTACATCTCAACTTCTCCCATACACCGTAGAAGACACTATTAGGACCCATAACCCATAGAAGATGGTATTGGGAAATAATTTTTTTTTTTTTTTTTTCATTGGATTCGTTTAATATCATGCTAGTTTATCTTTGAAAACACTGTGTGCAAACTAAAAATCAGCATGGCCAAATTAAAGGGGTTACATCTTCATGAGTTATAATAAGTCATATCATCAAGAAGTTCAGATATAAGCAATTAAACATTGTCATATAAAGTATAAACCACTCCCAAAATAGTTCTTAAAACTGTAGAATCTGTTGACCTAAGATCTACAAAATGAAAATTTTATGTTCATATGTAAAAGTGGTCATCATAAAAAGACCTGCTTCATTGCATTTGTAGTTTATAGAGAAATTTGATAATATCGTAGTTGGCCATGGCACATCGATAAGCTACCGAACCTCCATTTCTGTAATGGTAACCCCATTTATAGAGTATTCCTTTGAATTTCTTTCGACTGGTGTTGATCTTGATACACTTCCACCAAAGAAGAACGCTGACCGTTTTGGGGATGGTAAGGACACATGGTCATTGTTAAGCATAGAAACCACGCCATGCATCACTGGTCTGTCAACTGCAAGATCTTGAACACATAGAAGTGCTACATGTATAGTTCTCAATAATTGGTCAATGGCACAGGAATCAGCTAGCGTTGGATCCATTAACTCCAATGCATTCCTTTGCTTCCATAGCTCCCATGCCTAAAACCATTAGTAAATCTTTAAGTATATATTCCTTGTTTACGTGTGAAATAACGGTTGAAGTTCACCCAATTACTTATGTATAACTATGGTCTATGGATTTTGATGAAGTAGATATCAACTGGACTTACATATGAGACTAGATTGAGTGCCTTGTCAACAAGAGAGAAGCTACTATTTTTTCTTCCACTCACAATTTCTAAGATCAAGACTCCAAAGCTAAAAACATCAGATTTTTCCGAGAAATTCCCTTCCATTGCATACTCAGGAGACATGTAACCACTAAATAACATATTTAAGTTACAGCATTTAGTATAGAAGCATCAATCAACGTTAAAATAGTTATTATTAAAAAGAAGAGTGTTCTTACTATGTTCCAACCACCCTTTTGGTTATTGCTTCTGTCTCATTTTCTTTGAAAATTCTTGCCATACCAAAATCAGAAATTTTGGGGTTCATACTTTCATCTAACAAAATATTACTAGCTTTAAGATCTCTATGTATAACTCGCATTCTCGAGTATTTATGTAGGTATAGCAAGCCTTGAGCAATTCCTTCAATGATGTTCCATCTTGTTGGCCAGTCTAGTAGCGCCTTTCTGGTGTCATCTTTACACATTTGTTTTAGCAACACTCATAATGCACATATTTATGATTTTTTTTTTAAAAGAAATAGAGGAATCTTGTTTAATAATTCAACTTACCAAAAAGAAAGAAATCCAAACTCTTGTTAGGCATGTACTCATAAATTAACATCTTTTCTTCTTCATGAAAGCAACAACCTAGAACCCGAACAAGATTCTTATGTTGAAGTTTGGCAATAAGTATAAGTTCATTCTTGAATTCCTCAAGTCCTTGTCCAGATGTTCTTGAAAGTCTCTTAATTGCAATTTCTCTATCATCGCTAAGTTTCCCCTTTTCTCACAAGCACGATTAGCTCGTTTTGTCAGATTATGAGACAGAGATGGTAAAATTTCAACACGTTAACTTATATATTAGTTGAAAAGTGTTTCAAGTCAATCTAACCTAGTGAGACGACTTACTGAACCTGCCCAACCCATACATGCAGCCACTTCTAAAAAATCTACTAGTATAAACACACGACTTGTATCAGAATTGAAAGTACCTTATAAACAGGTCCGAAACCCCCTTGCCCGAGCTTATTTTCAATTGAGAACTCATTTGTGGCTGCTACTAAAGAAGTAAAGCTGAACACCATCATATCATGTCTATCTGTTCGACCATGGATTCCAATATCACTTGAATTCTTGAGGTTATCGGAAGCCATTAACTCAAGAAAATGTCTGTCATCTCTCTCTTGTATGGCTTCTACAATCAGAATTATGGATTATGAATGAAACTACTATAAAATTCAGAAGTATACCAATTCAATGTCAATATCAAATGCTATATACCTTCTCGTTTGGGCTTTCTTCTTTTAAAGTACCACAATAAACCTAAGCAAAAGATAACTAGGAAAACGCCAGCCAGAATAGGTGCCCAGATCCAGGTTTTAGTTTCACCTGTTTATTATGACATGTGTTAGATCTTGAAGCAACATCAACGATTTGACATTCATGGACACCATATAATGATATAAATTAGCTATGCAAACTGCGTGGGCCATATCCAAATATATTAAGGGAGCGTTTGGGATTGCTTATGTATGTGCTTATCCTTTTTGCATTGTTTGAAGAAGATAAGCAATCCCAATTGTTGATAACTGAATTTCTGCTTATTTTAGAAAGGATTACATTTAAAAATACGTCAGCTTGTACGTCCTTAATTTCAAAGATTTCAAACACTTTAAAATAAGCAAACCCAAACACCTTCCCAAGAACATAAACTATATGCAGTATTAATGTGACCAACAAAATCATCAAAATCGTTCTAGATTAATTTACCTTTGTCCAGATTGTGAGAAATAAGCACATACTTGGAAACAGAATTCCCTCGCACATCAATCGTAAAGTTACTAATAGATTTGTTTCCGGTCCATGTAACACAACCAGTTCCATTTCCACCAGTGATAAACCCCAAACACCCGCAATCGTTCCAACACTTCACCATACAATCACCAATACTTAAGCTTGAATTATAATCAAATGAGCTGCTCGTTATACCAGGAGCAAAATCGCCACTCATTGGACTAAATTTTTCATCCTCATTCCTACATTGGGGAGTTTTAGAGCTTGCCACACACCCATTACCCAAATCATACCCATAACATAGATCAGAGGTCGAAAGTAAACGGTCATTACCATCTACTATTCGACCATGTGGTTTCAAAATCCACATTGGAAAAAGATAATTAACACTATCAAAAGTAAAGTACCTCTCTTTATTACTGAACACATAATTAAGATTATACCGTGAATTAAGTAAGTTGTTCACATTCATGAACTCGAATTCTTGATTTTGCAAATTCCCGCTAGTCCAATATGGCTGCCCTCGCCGTCTAACCATAAATCTTTGGGAATTCTCTCCATTAGGTTCCCAACTTAAACTAAAAGCACCAGCGTTGAGAATTTCGTCGCTTAGCCAAGAAGTCAAGTTCCAAGTTTTACCTGTTTCAAGATCCGACCCAAGTTTCATGCCCGGTAAGAGTACATTGGTTGGATGATCAAAACTCTGCCAGATAGTTTGATCATCATTTACGCTCTTCAGCACGAAATTACCATTGTCTTTAAGAGTGGCGGTCAAGTTAGTACTAGATACAGCTAGATTATCCGATATATTCACAAGGGTTGTTTCTCGGTTGGTAATGATCAACTTCCCATTATCAGGATCGATCATGAGGTAGCTATTGCTAGAATTTGATATAATTGGCACGGACGGATTGGCTACCCATACTCTCCTTAACTGAGCATTAGCATCATTGGTATACCAAATTCCTAAATATGTATAGCTTGTTGCGGGTATCGTGAAAAATCCTAATGTGAAAGTACTATTAGGCGAAACAAGCTGAGAAGTGAAGTTGAGTTGGTCGCCGAGTTTGATCGCTGAAACACCGTTTGCCGGAAAAGAGTTGATGATCAAGTTGATACATAAAATTGTGAAGATGGTGAGAGTAATCATTTTTCAATAATGAATAGAATGAAAGATATTTACTCCCCCTCCGTCCCAAATTTATAGTTCCTTTTTGACTATTTCGGTCTTTACTTTTCAACTTTGACTTTAAGTACTTTTGTTTATATTACATAATACTTGATACAAAATATATGAACGGATTGAGTTTTAAATGTATTTTCATTTGGTATAATTTTTATCAAAAATTGTATAGCACAAATAAAAATATTTATAGTCAAAGTTGAGAAAGAAAGACCGAAAAAATCAATAGGGGACAATAAATTTGAGACGGAGGGAGTATTAGCTTTGAAAATACTATGAGATGTGATGTTTTATATGACATTTATGAAGAAAAAATGGGTACCCATGCACTATACATGAATATAACGTGTTTACATTATTAATATTGTAGTTGAATTATACGTTGCGACTTTTATTATAAGGGTGTTTTTAATTAGTTTGTTTCGAAATTTATGAGTTGTGATTGGTTATAGACAGTTAAGTTATTAATTAGCACCCATCATGGAATAGTTTATATGTGGTCAACTAAAAAGGCTGAATTCTAGAGTTTGGTGGGAAATACCTAACATAAATACAAAATTGAAATTATACTATTCAAGTGTCCTAGTCTCGCGATAGTACTATATATAAGGAAAATATTACGTCATGCTCAAGTTCTATTACTTAATTTTGAGTTGGAAAAGATATAAAAAGAGTTGAAAAATGTAATACATGCAAGAAGAACTAAAACCATTAGAGCACCCGGTGTGGCTCATTGTGGAGCCTCGCCGTACTTATGTGGCACTTAGCCGTGGCTCACGTGTGATTAATCACACCGCATCCGTCGGCTCACATAGGATCCCTCTTCGTCTGCACGATGAGGGGTTGTTTGTACGGTTTAACTTTTTTTTTTTTTTTTTTTTTAACATGGAAGATGAAAGTGATATGTAAAGTGTTTGTTAAAAATAAAGTAAAGTGTTTTGGAGGTAAAAAAAATAAAATTTTTTTGTTAAAAATGATATGTAAAAAAAATGCAAACATAAAATTAAACACACAAATTACATTAAACATTTAAGTTAAAACACCAAATTAATTGAAAATTAAAGTGAAAACAGAAAATACATAATACACTTAATATAAACTACCACCAAATTAATTGAAAATACAAATTAAGAATACTAATCATCTCGAAGTTGTAACCTTCACACTGAAGAGGAATTAAACTTCGCCAAGATAATACTTTGCTTCCATGATGTCAAACCGCTCGCTTAAGATATTCAAAGATCAATGGCTTCCTGTTCCAAACGAGCAGCTTCCTCGCGTGCCTCGTTTTCTCTAATCTCTCTAAGGTTTGCCTCGTCCTGCTCAAGTTCACGAATATAAGCCTCACTAAACCCAAACGGATTGTTTTGGAGGTCCACCGGTGAAGTGTTAACAGGTGGACTGCTACCGGAAAGACATCTTCTGGTGGAATTAAATAAACTTCATCTTCTTGAGGAAAAGTAGTTTCTGGCAGTTGTGGTGGACTTGGGAATTATTGAGAGAAGTCTTTGCGAGACATTTTTGTGTGTGTGAGTTGTGTGTGTAAGTTGTGTGTGATAAACAACTCTGGTAGAGTTGTATATATAGGCAGATTTGATTTTGATTTTGATTTTGAATTTGAATTTGAATTTGAATTTGAATCATCCCGCTCCAATTTGAATCTGATTTTGAAGTTGATTTTGAATTTGAATTTAAATTTAAATAATCCCGCTCGAACTGAATTTGATTTTGAATTTGAATTTAAAAGGGGTGTTTTGATTTTTTCTTTTGTAATTCAAAAGTGTAAAACTAATATTTTTATTTTAAGTTTCGTATATTTTTTATTGTGTTTAAATTTGAAAGTACGTATGTTTTTTTACAGTATTTTTATTTTACGTTTCGTATATTTTTTATTGTGTTGTATTATATGTTTATTTTTAATTAAATGAATTTAATTTATTTGGAAATTTGAATACAAAAAATAAAGTTGTAAGTGGTGGGCCCCAAATGAGTAAGTTGAGGTTTGTTGTGAGTGATGGGGGGTAGTTGTGGAGGTTTGTTATGGCGATGTGGAAGTGATGTGGCACCAGTTGGCCCCGAATGAAAAGCTTAGGCTTGTTGTGACACCTAGTGCTCTTAGTGGTCACTTTTTACTTGACTTTCACCTCTACCTCGGCTGATATATATTTTTAGCACATCACCTTCCCTTTATCTTTGAGTCATAATGGTTACCACCTAACCAACCATCAAATTCATTTTATTACCAAATTAAATAAATATAAAAATTAAATTTTCATTAAAAATGAAAAAGACATGCATTAATAATTAAAAACTTAAACTAGTTAAACTCTTATTATGAAATTAAACATAAACTAATAATTTAAATTATATTTCTCTTTAATTTTCTGCTTTTGGTCCAATACTTTTTCGCAATTAATTTCGGTCAAATGAATATCGAGAGAAAGATAGAACATTATATCATTTTGTTTTTCTTTTTCTTGTTAGAATTCGAACATTTGTTATTGTAGTTCGTACTTCTTTTGCTTCATCGCCAGTTCATTTTCCTTCATCTCAACATACGCATCACTTTTTACTTGGTTGGTCGAAAAAAAAAGAAGTAGTGGCATTTTCCCATTCTTTCACCAACATCTTCACAAAACCTTCATCCCCACTAGCTAACGAGGATGCCAATGATGCCGACTTCTTCTTGGCTTTGCCCCTGCCATTGGTTGAACATCTCGAACTTCCTCTTCCTCTTCCTCTTCATCTTCATCTTCATCCTCATCTTCTTCCACTGCATTGTTGAGCTTAAAACTACCTTGTGTTGACTCTAATGTGTTAAACGAGGTTGACTCAAATGTCTTTGACCGTTTACTTTTAGTTTTTGCGCAATTTTTCTCAAATTCCTGAATTTCCACCTCATGCCATTTGTTACAGTCCTTTAAAATTCTCCATGCATGATAAAGACTGAAATGCATTCTAATTTAGCATGATATTCATCAATTACTTTTTCGAGGACATGTTCGTCGTTGGATCTGCTCTCGCTCTTTCTAACCACATTACCGTAAACTGAACAAAATTGAGCAGTTTTAGGACGTATACTTTTCCATTTTACGGCGATGGATATGAATGTCGGTTACCCCATTTTTGCTCAAACAACCTAATACCTCTATCTAAAATCCATCTGGTTTCTTCGGATTCCCTTTGGCGCTACCTTCGGACGATCGAACCCATCCTTGACACAATGCAATTTCTTCCGCCGTGGTCCATGGAATGTTACGTACCTCTTTGGCCATTGGTTTTTTAGACATCTTTTTTACGGATTCTCCTTTGGGGGCGGGACTTCTTCGACGGGAGATTCATCACCAATTGAGGTTCGTAACTTGACATAGGCTCAAAATCATCAACGTTGAATGGATGAATGGGAGAAACCAATTGAGATTGGTTCAGAGCTGGTGATGAAGAATCACAAAACATTTGTTGTGATGTAAGATCGTGATACATTTGTTGTTGATACATTATTTGTTGTTGTTGTTGTGGAGGTACGAATGGTGGCTTGTGGCATTGTGTTTGTTTGTATTGTAGTGTTTGTGTTCCATAAACAAAAGTTGGAGCTCGAATTGAACTAGTTATGAGTGACAAGGTTAGAAATTGGAATCGGGTGTTGGGACGTTTTAGTGTTGACGTTGATTTGGGGGTTTTATTTTTTGGAGTACTTTGAGACATTTTTGAAGTAGAAGTATGAAAGATGGAATAAGATTTGAATGTGTGAAGAAAATGAAAGGGTAACGGGGTATTTATATTTTTTTTGAGTAAAAGGTTACCCCCGGTAAAATATTATTACTAAAAAAACAATTAAATACAACAGATGTGAGTGAATGCCACACCTCATCCCAAAGAAGGCAAACCAAAAGCAAGGACATGTTAGCCATCTTTCTCTGGTTGGAAACATTTTTTCGGTCACCGATGCCATTCACCAAAGTTTGTTTTTCTCTAAACCGAACAAGAACCACCTTGGAAGCCACGTGACACAAGGGACAAAGCCATGAGCCTTGAGGCAAAGAATCATTTTGAGGCGCAAAATACTGATACATGCAAGAAGGACTAAGACCAAGTCTTATCAGGGTTGTCCCATGATAAATTGAAGTATGCATAAAAATAGTGAATTGTGGCTTATGTGTTTTCTTTTCATATTAATCATATAACACCTGCATTGCGAATTTTATTCAAGTTTAAATACATCTTTTATTTTTCTACTAGATGAATACTCGCGCAAAGAGACAGTGTATGGCGGCAAATAATTATATTTGTGAAATCGTAAATCTAGTTTGACCCTTGATGCAAAACTTATTTGTAGTCATTGCGAGAAAAAAATTTATGAGTTAGAAACAAAAAATGATAAAAGTTTAAGGGTTAAACATTATTTAAAATATTAATTTAGTTGTAGCTAATATTACCATTTTTAATCAATGTATAATGCTCAACTAACATTACTTAATTTTAAGTTTTTAAGTTTTAAGAAATATCATTCACTCTTTATAAGAGCAGCCATGTAAATTGGTATTGATAGAGAAATCTTGTACTTTTTTTTAATTGATAAACATGTAGAGATTGATCAATATCAAAAACTTGTCAATAAAAAGTTGCCATTTTAAAATAAGTAGAGATTGATATTGAAAGAGCAACAATGTGACTTAAACTTGTTTTGAAACGAAAAGTAAAATAGTATAACTTGCCATTTAAGCATTTAAGTTTAAGGGGTATTATAGGAAATCAACATTACTCAAATTTTTAAGATTTTAAGTTTAAAGAATACATACACATACATTATGAGCAGTAGAGATACCGGAAATTTGAGTTTAAACTTTTATGATAATCCATGAAGTTCTGTACACTTTCTTATAAGGTAAGATGTCATATAGAACCTTTTCAGAAAATATATCAACATAAATGTTTAATTTAAATCTATAACGTTTAATTTTTTTCTAAAACAATATTCCTAGCTAAAGAGTTTACAATCATAAATTAGTAGGGATGTATACGAATCAGACAAACACAACCGGAGCCTTGTTCATAATCATTTGTTTTGTTTTAATCAGACAAATAAATGGACATGATCGTTTAAACATGCAAAGTTATATTGTTCATGTTCGTTCATTAAGAAAATAAGGTTGTTCGTGTTCGTTCATTAAGACACTAAACGCACGTAAAAGAGCAAACATAAATGTATGTAGAAAAATAAAAATAAAATATATAAAAATATACATAATATTGTGTCTTATAAGTATTTTTTTGTATAAGTAAACCAATTTCAAAATATATAATTAAAAAATCCGATATGCGAACGAATGTTAACGAACACATAATCAGACGTTAAGGAACATTAATGAATGGATATGACTTTTGTTCATTTTCATTCATTTAACTAAAAAAATTTTAAATATTATTCATGTTCGTTTATTTAATAAATAAACAAAATTTTACCGAACAATTCATGAATTATTCTTTAAACATTTAGTTCGTTTACAACCCTATAGAATAGAAAAACAAGGCATTTAATTTAGAACTTTCATGAGAAAAAAAGATTAAAAACAAGTAAATAACAACACAAATTTCTTACGTCTTTGAGTTTGTCTTTCCCGCCAAAACCCAACTCTCAGTTTCCACTATTAAATCACAAATGTAAGTGTTTTATTTTATTTACTAGTTATAATACTCGTGCACGTACGGGGTTTTGATAAAAAAAATATCATGTATTAATACTGAATATTGTGTCTTTAAAGGTAATTGCATGCAATTATATAGTTATAAGTTTCGTGCACGCACGAAGTTTACACATAAATCAAATTTATTTTAACATTTTAGTTCAGTATATACACATATAAGAATTTGCCCATGAAAATTGTGATATAAGTATAACTAATACTTATACACGAGTTTTCATTATGCATTAATATCCATTAGAATTTGGTAAAATATTTGTAAAAATTTATGTTAGGTAATTCAAGATTTAGTTTTATTTAGCTGACAAAGATGTTGATGTTGTTATTTAAATTTCACTACAGATATTATGTTGTACACATGATGCAAGTTTAATAACACATAATAAGCGTTGATAAAGTTAAAGTATACTCTTTAAAGTTTTTTAAAAATGTTTTTCTATATATCCTTATATAAATAAATAAGAATTACATGAGTCATTGTTATAAATACAATCGCGTATATTTATTTTTATATTAAATTAAATCGTGTTTACAATTTGATAATTATATTCTCGTTTTCAGTAATTTAGCCATATTTAAAATGTAAACTCGTGTTCACATAGGTTAAACTTTTAAAAATGAAATAAATTAGTATTTATTGAACGTATATAGTAAAAAAAAATATACTTATAATCTTATGCAAATTTATATGTTATTATTTTAAAATAACATATACATTGTATTTTTTAAGGTATAAAGTATAAAGGGTTATTTGTTTATAATCCAAAGTTATTAAAAAAATATGGAGACTTATAATATTACACTTAACTTTATATAACTTTTTGAAATTTAACCACTAAAGTTTTATTAATTACCTCCTATTTTCTTAAGTTTTTGTTTTCACAAATTTAACACCTATATTTTTATGTGTTTTTTTTATTAACAAAATTTCTCTACCAAATTTATTAAAGTGTGACTAAAATCAATTTTATTTTGACTTTTATTAACCAATCAAATCAAACGATTTTGCTTACGTGGCAAAATCGAGCTCTTCTATTGGCCCAATTATTTTTTCAATAAGAATGAATTGACAAAATCACTCCGAAATGATGTAATTCCTTTATTATATAAGAGATTTTATATTAAAGCCTTAAAAAATTGCTTATTATCATACACAAGTTACATTCTTTATCCTAAACCTTTTGTTATCCTTAAAAATGAGTTTATATCCATATAAAAGTTTCATATATCAAAGGCCGTTGAAAATGAAGGCCGTGTGGATTGATTCCTCGCACATGCTTGAATCCGGCTATGAGTTATGAAATAATTCAACCAGTATCTCCACTATTAGTATCTCATGTCTCTATTTTTGCATGAATACTTAAATCAGAAATTGTTAGTTGTTATTTCTAGTATTTAAACATTGTACTTGCATTGAGTTGAATATGAAGAAGAAAACTATTTAGAAGTTTAGTTTCTCTTTGATTTTCTTGGAGTCTTGCCCGTTTAAAGAACCTTATAGAATCTTGTTCTTTTATCTATTTTTTGGAAAATTGACTGTTTTAAATCGGTCTCTTAACAATATGTTATAAGTTTACTATTAGCTGATATAAAATGAATTACTTGAAGTGACATAATGTTTGGTAGCTAAAATCTTGAGATCAAGACTTATGAAGATTTAATAAGTAAATATAATATTTAAAAAGGGAAATGTACTTTATTCAACTCAATGCATTAGACAGTTGTATTTTACGTATATCATGCTTTAACTATTTGTATAGTTGAGTGTGATAATAAATTTTTAGAATGTGACAATCACTTCCCATTTAAAAAGGATACTTATCTAAAAATGTAAATAATTTGTCACTTTTTCGAGTGTTATGTAGCAAATTTATTTATTTATTGCTACTGTATGCTCAAATTTATAAATTTCAACATTTGTATGTATTTCGTGATCATATTACCTTTATATTTTTAACCAACAAATAAACAGCGGAGGATAAAAGGGTCATTACATGAAAAAAAAATACATACAAAGGTCAAAATTCAAATATATAGAGTTTTAGAATAATAAAACCAAACAAAAATAAGTATCTATGATTTGAGTTAGAACCGAACCAAACCGAGTTTGAGCTATTTAGTCACTTTCTTGTTTGGCCTATAAAACTGACAAAATTTTAAACGA
This sequence comes from Chrysanthemum makinoi, assembly GCA_910596185.1. Taxonomy (NCBI): domain Eukaryota; kingdom Viridiplantae; phylum Streptophyta; class Magnoliopsida; order Asterales; family Asteraceae; genus Chrysanthemum; species Chrysanthemum makinoi. The sequence continues at coordinate 40,405,695 of OU343217.1, forward strand.
CACCGAACCAAAACACCTTAACACACAATAAAATAGAATAAAAAATCATTTGCATATCAAACATTTTTTTGCATACCAAGAATCAATCTTCACCCTTCATCTCTATTTAATCTAATGGATGAAATTAATCCCAACAATTTAAAAAACACATTTTCATCATTTTTTTTTCAAATATTAATATATTTCAAACCGTTAATCGTTAAGCAAAAAAAGAATATACATTACGACGAGCATTTAATTATCTTTCTATAGATAGGCACTTTAATATACTTTCGAAATTTTTTTTCGTGTTTTTCCCTTTTTATTTTTTTTACTTTTTTTCGTTGTTAAATCACATATGATATACATATCATATGTGATTTAACACTAATATCACATGTGATATTTAAATTAGTGTTTAATCACATGTAATTTTTTCATGCAAATTTCAGTTTCAAAAAAAAATAAAAAAAAATACAAAAAAAGTGAAAAAAAACGATTTTTTTTTTCTTTTTCGAAATTATATAAAAAGTGATCGTCTATAGAAAGATAATTAAATACTCGTCGCGATTGTGTAATTATTTTCACTTAACGATTAATGGTTTAAGAGATATTTAATTTATAAAAAATAGGTGAAATATTAAAATGTTTTTAATTTCATCAATTAATTTCTTTTTAGATGAATAGTGAAGATGAGACTTTTGGTATGTGAAAAAAGTTTGGTATGTAAAATAGCGCTCCTCCAATAAAATATAGTAAACTACAGAGTAAACTACACCATTCGTCCTTGTGTAATACGTTGACCAACAAGTTTCGTCATTTGACCAAAAAAATTGCACCGTCGGTCCTTAACTGCGAAACGTTAGTCATCGTTGGTCCCTCACCCTAACTGGTTGGACTAACGGGCGTTAAGCCTTGTTAAGTGGAGGGTATTTTTGTCTTTTCCCACCCACACCACTTTTCTCTTTTCCCACCGACTTCATCTTCAACAAGTCATCACCATCTTCATCAACAAACAACAAATCATCAACAACAAATCCAAAAATCATCAATCCTTTGCAAAACAACAAATCCAAGAATCAAAAACCTTAAAATCAAGAACTGTATATCGGCCTACTCGTCGCCTACGCAAAATGATAAGGTTTTAAAAGGTACCATTTTGAGGGGTCATTTTAGCCCTTATTTGATCACTTTTGTATCCGTTATTGCTTAATATCGTTCCTTTTCACTTTTTAGGTCTCTTGAAGGCAAAATGCTGGAATGGCACTTAGTTGGACGAAAAGGCGAATATACTGAAGAAAATGGCCAAAGTCAGAATCGAGACACTCAAAGCTGCGAAAACGGAAGGCGGCTTACGGCGTCATGCCAAGATTATCTGCGACACCGTCGGAGGATTTTTGTGACGATACGTAAGCCAAAACCCTATTTTCAAGTGACGACGTCCGGGCTTTAAAGAGTAGGTTGTCGCTACTCGGGACGGCCTAGATGCGACCCAGACGGCGCCGGTCAAGAGGACGGCGCACAGTATAAGGTGACGCGTCACAAGGTTAACGTGGCCAAGACGAAACCCTAATGACGGCGACACGACGGCGCCACAAAACATAAAAGTGGCCGCATATGTAATATTATATATAGAATCCTAATTTTTCAGTTTTATAGAGTAGTCTTTGGAGTAAAACCTAAAGCCAAACCAAGGGTGTCTTGTACAGTAATTTAGGGTTCCAAACCCTATCTTACATCAAGATAAGTATTTACTTCATCAATTCAATTATGTCTTTGATTATTTGTGTGTATGCTTGCATGTTCTCCATGTCCGGCTAATTTATTTGTGTGTTTGCTTAGAGAGTATGAAACTTAATTATTGAATATTGATTGGTTGTTTCTTATCTTAGTTGATTAATGATCTAGTAATGCGATAGGTCATTCGTTGTGTACTTAATGCTTGATTCATCTTTGTGAGCCTTAGAATATAATTACCTGAGTAGTTGTAGGCTAAATCATCCAAAGAGTGCCTTAGAGTAAGAGTTTATTATCCCTAGTGGGTTTTGTAGACGAGACCCTTTGGTAATTTCAAAGAGTTAGGGAGAAACGCATACCCTACAACTTTAGACACACAACGCAACTAAGAATAAGGACGTGACAATTCAACCATCAATAAGAGATAATTAAGGAGTAGTAAAACCTAAGTAAACACATTTTTAAACTATCATACGAGCACACATTAATTTGACATAGACTACCACCAACGTAGTTTAGATAATTAGATAATAGTAGAGTAATTGGTAGAAATACCAACCCCCCCAAATCCAATACCCGAGATTCGTACCTTTCAATTTCCTAAAAAAAACATAAAAAAAGATAAAAAAATAATCTTCCTCAACCTCAACCTTTAGCTAAAGAACTTCTCACGGCATTCCTATTCCCCTAGAGAACGATATAAATACCCGTGGCTTACCCTAATACTACACTACAACGATTAGGTACACTGCCTAGGGTGTTGAAAAACTTGCTCGACGAAAAGGAAGTTCCTTTGACCCCGAATGACGCGTGTAGCGTTATCACAAAACCACACGGACCGTCGAGGGTTTTACCCTCTCGACTCCAACAACAACATACTACAATTTCAACTTCAAACAAACCCATTTGGTTCTAAGGTTTCATCCGAAACCAGACAAGACTAAACAAATAATAACAAAAACAACAAAATATGTCTAGCCACGTGAGTAAACAACATAACCAATACCATACTGTGAGCTTGAGCTCACAGCTAGACAACTCGACAAGCACACGCGACGCAAGAACAGGATACCAAACTATGTCTAGCCACGTTTTTATTATCAAAACTTGTTTTCCCATGTGTTCTAGTCTAACCCGAACCAAAAATGAGTCAACTCGTGACTCGGTTGACACGAGTTACAAGAAAACTGAGTCACAACGCACGTGACTTGTCCCTACCTTTTCTCATTTGTGTATTAAAAGAGATGGTGGTGTTAGGGTGGTAAATAGGCGGCGCGTGAGGTGGTAAAAACGGGTGAAAGGGTGTGTTTGGGGCGCGTATTGTGGTGGATCGGGAAGAGGAGGTGTAGGGGATTGTCTTGGTGTAGGCGGTGAGGTGTTGTGGCCAGCGGTGTGGCGGTGGTGGGTGGTTTTCCGATCGGTGGCTAGGGTTGAGAGGAGAGGGAAAGAGAAAGTGGTGGAGATGATGATGATTTGTGTTTGTGGTGATAATATCACATGGACCACTCCATTCATCAGCTGTTTTGGAAAGCTGGGCTCCACCAACATCTTGTCTTAAATTATTATTCCAACTAGTTTCATTCCTGATGAAGATGGTGATGACTTGATGAAGATGAAGTGGGTGGAAAAAGACAAAAGTGGTGTGGGTGGGAAAAGACAAAAATACCCTCCACTTAACAAGGCTTAACGCCCGTTAGTCCAACCAGTTAGGGTGAGGGACCAATGACTAACTTTCAGCAGGATCGACGCTTATTTTGGTCAAAGATAAACTTGATGGTCAACGATATACATGATGAAGTAGTTTACTCTAAACTATATATGTAGTATCTTATCTTTCTTACTAACATTTCTATATATTATTAAGAGTAAACTACACCATTCGTCCTCAGGTAATACGTGACCATCAAGTTTCGACCACTAAAATTGCACCGCTGGTCCTTAATCGCTAAATGTTAGTCACCGCATGGTCCTCGTGACTAACGGACCCATTTAACTCTCATAAAACACTGATATACACATGAGGGTATTTTTGTCCTTTCACACTTCATCACCATCACCAAATAAAAACCCTAGATCATCAATTCATCACCATCACCAAATAAAAACCACCACCACAAATCATTTTCTTCCCTCTTCTTCAATCACTCCTCCTACACCTTCCCACCTACCTCTACTTCTTTACCTTAATCTTCACCCACCAGGCCATCACTACCACCGTCCACCACCATTCCCGCCAACCCCATTATCACCTTCATACATTTTAACTAATTCATACCTAAATAAAAAAATAAGTCATCACCACAACAATTAAAAGCCCAACAAATCCGGCCACCACAACCATTCGATCCTCCCGACACGCCACCCATCCATCCACCCCACAAACACCAACCAAACGCCTCCTCATAGCCGTAACCACCACCAAAAAACGCAGCCGCTTCTACCCCACTTAGATCCGCCACACCACTCAAATCCATCAAATCAAACTTAACACAAAAAGGCATCTAGAACCTCTTAAGAAACCCCAAAGAGGTGCTCGTTTGTTTATTTAACCCACAACAACCACCTATTAAAGGGCGCTGCCCGGGTTTGTTTGTTTGGCTCGGGTGGATCACACAACCACACCCAATTGGGTGTTTCCGCTGCTCTCGTTAGCTCACCAAGTCACCAACGTGACCAAATTTTGGGTCCGCTGGTGGTGTTGTCCGCTGCCCACAGAGCCCCAAAGGGGTGTGGTTGGTTTGATTCTCGGCCAAGGCAACCACAAGGGTGGTTTTGGTTTGTATATAATCACAGGGTGATGGACTTTATACAACAATAGAAAACTTCTAGAGTTATAGGGTTTGTTTACAAGTGTATATTTTTGGCTTAGGTATTTTGAATTGTTTGTTTAGTTTATTTCAAATACTTAACTTATTTAGATTTAAGAATGAGCTTTTTGAATGTTTTGTTTTCGGTTTAACTCGCTAGGCACCAAACCGTATTTGATTTTGTGGGTTTTAGAAATAAATGATGATGGTGTGGTGATAAAATGAATAGAGGAGATAGCGGGGTGATATGGAGATGAAGATTGATAAAAAGAAGGTGAAGTTAAAAATGAAGGAAAAAGACTAAAATACCCTTTACGCAAACCGACTTAACGAAGCGTATTTACCGTCGTTAGTCGCGGGGACCAACGTGAGTAACGCTTCGCAGCTTAAGGACCAACGGTGCAAATTTTTTGGTCAAAGGACGAAACTTGATGGTCAACGTATTACACAAGGACGAATGGTGTAGTTTACTCTATTATTAAGAGTAAGTTACATAAATGGTCCCTGTGGTTTGACGAAAATTTCACTTATCGTCCCTCAAACTTAAAAGTTGCATAAATAGTCCCTATCGCTGCCAAAGAATAACATGAATGGTCCTTTTGAGGCATAAAAGTTGCATAAATCATCCCCTGCGGGAGCCATGTAATTTCACCCATCAACCTCGGACCATTCATGTTATTCTTTGGCAGCGATAGAGACGATTTATGGAACTTTTAAGTTTGAGGGACTGTAGGTGAAATTTTCGCCAAACCACGGGGACCATTTATGTAATTTTTATTAAAGAAAAATCATCCAAAAATCAAACATTCCTAGGCATACCAAATGCTTAAGTTAAATTTCTGTTTGTTTTGATTCTGTTTTGTTTTGATTTATGTCAGCAATTAATTCGTTAAACATTTAGATATGTTAATCTTATATAGATTTTCAAGTCTTTATTTTTAAATATTTAATTTGTAACTTTTGGCATAGGTTGACGTATTTATTACCTAGTTATAATTACTAGTAGTCGATTATATAAAGTTGATTTTAACCGAAACCAAACCGGATTTAAACTTAGTGTTTGGTTGTATTTTTCAAACTGATAGACCACTACCGAACAACCCTCAAAACTCAAAAACAGAATCGATAAACACCCTTAGTTTCTCATCTAGGGATGAGCATGGGGCCAGAACCGGAACCGGAACCGAAACCGATGGATCCGAGAACCAAATTTTGTGAAAAGTAGGAACCGTGAACCGAACCGAATATAGTTTTTGGTTCTGGTTCCAGTTGATATGCAAATTCGTAAAACTTCACTTCAAACCCAAATAAATAATAAAGAATTATCCCCTGTAGTGACAGTTGATATGCATTGTAAACTTTAGCCGTGTAAATTAACCTCGTGAAGATTTGTAATACCAAAATACCACTCTTTTCGCCAAATAATTATTAAAACATATGTATCAAATATAGAGGAGAGTTATTTTACATACCAAACTTTTTTTACATACCAAGGGACTCATCTTCACCCTCTATTTAAGAAATCAAATCTACTGTTAAAAGATTTTATTATTTCACCTATTTTTATAATTTAAATATCTCTTAAACCGCTAATCGTTGTTGAAAATATTTACATTATCAATACAAGATTAATGCCTTTCGATGCAACACTTTGATATACTTTCGAACTGCTTTTTTTCACGCTGTTATTTCGTGGGCATCAATTTACATAAAATATATATGATAAAACACTAATATCACATGTGATATTACATATCATATATGATATTACATTAATATCACATATGATATTCAAATTAGTGTTTTATCATACCATTTTCAATGCAAATTTCAAGAACGAAAAAAAAAAAAAACTTTAAAAACGTTGAAAAAAAAAAAATTTTTTGTCGAAAGTATATCAAAGTCCTATCTATGTAGAAAAGATAATTAAACTGCCAGAATTTATATTTTTTCGCTAACGATAACGATTTGAAAAATATTAATATTTGAAAAACAATTGAAATGGCTTAAAATTGTTGGGATTAATCTCATCCATTGGGATCAAATAAAATGGACAATGAGATTGATCCTCTAGTAAATAATCTTTCATTCCTCAAACGATCTTTTATCAATTAAGATACGGCGAGAAATATTTTATATACCAAACTTTTTTACATACCAGTTTTACTCATCTTCACCATCCATTTAAAGAAATCAATAAATGTGATTAAAAGATTTTATTATTTCACCTATTTTTATAATTTAAATATCTCCATCGCATGTCATTTAACGAACATCTACAAATTATCTTTCTATTTGATTTCATATACTTTTCTAAAAAAAAAAATGCTTATCGCTGTTGTTTACGCTTATCAAATTTACATAAAAATCATATATGATAAAACACTAATATCACATGTGATATTACATATCATATATGATATTACATTAATATCACATATGATATTCAAATTAGTGTTTTATCATATATGATTTTTAAATCAAATTTCAAGAACGAAAAACAAAAAACTTAAAAAAACGTGAAAAAATACCTAAAAAATTTTTTGTCGAAAAGTATATCAAAGTCAAGCATATCTATTAAAGATAATTAAACGCCGTCAGTAACGATATATTTTCGCACGATTAACGATTAAAAATATTAATATTTCAAAAATGATGAAAGGGTTTTTAAAATTGTTGTGATTAATCTCATCCATTGATCAAATAAAAATCGAGTAGAGATTGGATCCTCGCAGATGTCAAATAATCTTCAGACAAAGATCTTTTATCATCAAATATATTTGTAATAAGCCATTATTTGTTTCCTTATTTTGAAATAGACAGCCTAATCCAACCCACATAACCATTCCTCAGTCCA